>LOEQ01010280.1:77086-96591 GCA_001685075.1 Bramus lutescens | reverse complement strand
AGCCTGCTGTAAAGTCAGGCTGTGGAGAAGGGGATGGAGCAGCTGTTTGGGAGAGCCTGTGGTAGAGAAATGAATCTGAGGGTCATGACTTGATTTGACCCAGGCTGGCATCAGATGGTCAAAGTTTTTATCTAGAAAGCAGGGTGGAGCACAGCATTGCGGCAAGGGTCTTTGCCAGTGATGGTATTTAGGCCACAGGAGGTGGAATAAGGCAGGGAGGGATCTGGAGCAGGTCAAGAGCTGGCAACAGATTGGGAGGTGGTGGTGGGAGAGGTGGAAGGGGGCCCATCCCATTGGGAAATGAAACTCCTTAGCAAAAAAGGGCAAACCATAGAGGTAATGACTCATCGAATGGTACATCTAATTTTTTTTTAATTTTACTTTTTGACAGCTTTGTATAACATTATTTCATGATGTATTTTGACCACATTCACCTCCATTTCACCCTCTTGTCTCCCACTCCCTCCAAACCCCTGAATATTGCATTTAAAAATACTTCTAATTTCATCAGTTTGTTCATATACTTTTAATTTTTGAGATGGGATTCCCTATTGTCTAGCTTGGCCTTGAACTCACTTATGTAGCTGAGATGGCTCAGCTCCTGAGTCTACCAGATGGCTGGAATCGCAGGTAGGTGTACCACCATGCCCCTGGCTTCCTTTTGTGATCTGTTGTCACAGTTGAAGGCAATGCAACATAAAGAATATTAGACTTGGGAATCCAAGGAATTTTAACCCCCTTTTCCCTCTTCTATAGGGTATGGTTGCCTTACCTCTCCAGATCACATTTCCCATATCGTTAAAAAGCTGCTTATTCTTTAATATTCTAATTGATGCATTCTGGTATATGGGTGTTGTTGTCTTTAGCACTGAGATGCTAACACCTGCCTCACTCGGTGGTCATGAGGATGCAGCAGAGACTGTAAAGTGCCACACCAGATGCTGAGGGCACAGCTATTGACATCTTGTTTTTGTGCTCTGTCTTGCATACAACCAGGGTTTGAGCTGTGTACATGAATGATAGGCTGGGAAGCCGTGGTTCAAGCTAGGGATTGTAGGGCAGCGGGTCCCCTATTAAAAATGGGCTGAAACTTTCTTTAGGGGAGGTAGTGGAGTCTGATTGAAAATAACAAGGAGTGTTTAAAAAGCAGATAATTTATACAGGGAAGGGGCAGGGTTTCGTCTTGTTGCTAAGGTCCTGATTGTTTCCTGACTGTGTCTGTGCGTCTGAGTCTCTGCCGGGCCATTCTATAGGTTCCTTTCAGGAACTTGGTGATCTTGGCCCACAGATAATTAGATCAGTGTCATCACTTTCCCCGTTCCTCCCTTTTATTCTGCTGGGACAATTTCCATGAAAATAGAAGTGGATAATATCCCTTTCCCATTAATAAGGTTCAAGTTCTTCCTGAGTTACAGCTTGGCAGAGCCATCACATAAAGTCCCAAGTTAACTTGTGATGAGCTGTCTTTAAGGAGCTTATGAGTCCTGAATGCTCAGCCAAGTAACCCGCTTGCCAAACTGGATTTTCAAAACTATCTCACGATATAAAATATCTTTGACTGTATTCTGTAGTGTAGTTTATTCTGATGTTAGTAAACATATACAATTGGCCACTCATATTACAAGTTCTGAATATATAGATTTGTGCAGTATGAATAAAAAATGTTTAAAAAAGTGGGTGACATCCTCATCTTGATATCTAGCAGTCTGGTAGAAGAGGCAAGTGGATATCTACTGTTCAAGGCCAGCCTGGTCTACATAGACCTTTCAGGCCAGCCTGGGCTACATAGACCTTAAGAACCTGTCTCAATTTTTTTCTCTCTCAGAGAAAACCAAACCAAACCTCTGTAGTTGTACTGAACATACCTAGACTTTTTTCCCTATATTTTATCTAAATATGATGTCCTTTTTATCTGTAAGATTTGCATATCCATGGGCTTTTGTATAAGGAGGGTGATCTTAGAACCTTGCCTCCATGAAATACCAAGAGACCAGTGTATTTGCAATTCAATGGAAAAAAGATCTTCATTTTCAATAAATATTGCTAGAATAGCTGGTCTTGATACACAAAAATATACCTGTTTATAGACCCTAAACCTTTCATAAAATCTAACTCAAGTTGAATCATAGACATAAATATGATATCCATAATTATGTAATTTCTAAAACCTAACAAAAGAGACAAGCTAGGTGATCTTTGGTGTGACAATGACTTTTTAAATTATGCATATGGACATATTGCCTGCATGCATGTCTGCACCACTTAAGTGCTTGGTGCCCTCAGAGGCCAGACAAAGGCATGGAATAACAGAGTGTTGTGAGCCACCATGTGGGTGCTGGGACTCAAAACCAGGACCCAAGGAAGAGCAGCCAGTGCTCTTAATTGCTGAGCCATCTCTCTATGGATCCTAATAATGATTAAAGGGCCTGCCTTTAATCCCAACACTCGGGAGACTGAGGCAGGCAGATCTCTGTGTTTGAGGCCAGCCTGGTCTACAAAGAGAGTTCCAGGACAGCCAGAGCTACACAGATAAACATTCTTGAAAACAAAAATGCAAACAAAACTAATATATGTGTGTGTGTGTATGTGTGTGTATGTATAGTATATTTATTACTAAAATCATGATCTATGAAAGAAGAAATAGGGAATTTAGAACTTCTTTTCTTAAAAATGCACTATGCAGAGAACTGATAGAGGCTGTGGAAATATCTCAGTTCACGTGAACATGAGAATCTGAGTTTTGTGTCAGACCCATATAAAAATGCCCGGTAGTGGTTGGTGGGCTGTAAACTCCCACTGCTGACATGACACAGGCATGCAGAACCTTGGGGTTTGCTGGCCAGACAGCCTAGCCTAATTGTTAAGTTACAGGTCAAGTGAGACTCTTAAGGAATGGGGGTGGGGAGGTGGTTCTGTAGACACAGACTGCTCTTCAGTTTCCTGGCCACCCAGACACAAATAATCACACAAAACTACATTAATTACAACACTGTTTAGCCAACGACTCAGGTGTATTCCTAGATAGCTCTTACACCCCAAATTAACCCATTTCTATTATATTATATTTCACCACGAGGCTCATGGTTTGTTACCTCACATCTTGCTTCTTGGGTGGCTATGTGGCATTTGCCTAACTCTGCCTTCTTTCTCCCTGCATTCAGTTTATTCTTCCCACCTAGCTATATTCTGCCCCGTCATAGGCCAAGACAGCTTCTTAATTAACCAGTGCTAATAAAACATACTGATAGCATACAGAGGGGAATCCCACATCATGTCTCCTGAGATGTAACAATTAAGGTTAACCTTGGTCTCCTTGTGCAGATGCACACACATGTACTCACACACACACACACACACACACAGAGAGAGAGAGAGAGAGAGAGAGAGAGAGAGAGAGAGAGAGAGAGAGTCCATGGGAAGGTAGCAATGGAGATTCTAGCAGGATACAAGTCATCTAATAGATGTAATGGGAAAGGAGGGGCTGTAATTAGGCAGGGAAGAGGCAGATAAATACAGAAGAAGGACGGGGGGGGGTAAAATAACAGTGAGGAGTCTGAAAAAGTCACAAGGAATCATACTATGAGCTATCTACCTAAAATACGTATGCCATATATAAGCTGACATATATAATACAGATATATGTACATATAGGTATATACATACACACATACACACACACATACACACACACACACATATTATAAATTTAAATGTAAATTTCCCACCTGGGTTGACCAATGCTCCTTTTAAGAGCCAAAGAACAGCTAACAAAGATCCCAACAACAGACACGAGAAAGCCCTCTTCTGGGTCATTGA
Organism: Bramus lutescens; assembly: GCA_001685075.1. Lineage (NCBI taxonomy): Eukaryota > Metazoa > Chordata > Mammalia > Rodentia > Cricetidae > Bramus > Bramus lutescens. The sequence goes on along the minus strand of LOEQ01010280.1, from coordinate 92,775 downwards.
AGAAACTCCCCAGACATTATGGATTATGCGATTGCCCTTGTTTCCCCCTCAGAGGTGGACAGAAAGTGCCTATCATTGAAGACACTGTGCACTCCAGATGTAGGCCCCAAAAGCCTCTAAGCTGGAACGGACCGGATGGCCTCCTTCCTGAGGCCTAGTTTCGTGTTACCAGAAGGCACCTCACACTCCTCCAAAGAAGGGAAGCAACCAGTAGTTCCACTCAGCTATGAAACTACTACCTACGAAGCACAACGTCTGACCAGTGTGACATGCTAGCCCTGAGGATGCAGAAGTGATATACGGACATTGTCACTAAACAACAGCTCTCTGGTTGGACTTCAGGCTTGGCCAGCAAGTGGATCAAGTGAATTCATGAATCTTTAAGGAGAACCTACAGCCACCACTAAACCCATCATAATCCCTATCTGCACTCTTTTTTTTTTAATAGAATTATTTATTTATTTTATAGCCCAGACGCAGTTTCCCCTCCCTTCTCCTGATCCCTCCCACAACCCCTCTGATTCCACTACTTTTGTCATTCTTATTGTAAATTTTCTTGAGGTTTTAAAATCTTGTAATTGCTCTGTCATTACCTGAGAGTTTCTTCTACCTCCGTCACTTGGACTCCCACACTTGCGTGTGTTTACTTACGTGTGTATCCATCTCCTATGCACCTCTAGTCCTGGGCCAACAGATACAACTAAAATCGCCTAGAACAGTGCCCGGAACTTAGCAAATAAAACTGCTGAATGATATGCTTTTCCCAGGCTCTCAAATAATGTATTTGGGCCTTTATAGCCATTATTTCTATGTTCCCTTCCTATTACCTTCTATTATATGTTAGAGAGCCACAGGTGTAAAGAATTGAGAAGTAGTGATTCTTATCTATAGAGGCATCATTTATTGAAGGCGTCTGGAGACAGAGATAGAATGAGAAGAGGTGTCCACGGGAACTTGGAGAGGCTCACGGCTTCATTGATGAAACAGACATGGTGAGCTCAGGGCTGTGTGCTGAGAAGCACATAGGAGAATGCGTTGTCATGAGGGGGGAGACAAAATGTGAGGCACGGAACAGGGAGGAACGAATACAGAAATATTGCTGCATTCTGCATAGTGCTGATGTTAGTATGGAATGGGCTTCTTGCTCCTTCTCCACCAAGGTTTGGGACCTATGACTTCCCAGTCATGGCAAAGCTCACTCACTTCCAGTCTTACTGTTCCTCACACATCTAACTCTTTCTACCCTGCTCCTCCCCCACTCTTCTCACTCCACACTTTAAATTAAGCAGCCACACCCAGGGATGGCTCCTGAATCCTGTTACCACCCCATATAGTCTTTCTTGGTAGGTCCTTACAACCTTTTACCACAGTTTGGAGTTCTGAACTTATTGAAGACGCCCTTGTGAAAAGCTTGGTACTTTGTGCTGCCATTGGGGATTGATGGAACTCTTGGAAATTGTGACCTAGTGACAGGAAGGCAAGGTACTGAGGGCATCACTTTGAAGGGACATTGAGACTCTGGCTCCTCCTTTGTCTCTTTCTTTCTGGCCACCATGAGGTGAGTAATCTTTTTGTGTCACATACTGCAACCATGACACAATGTAGTCTCCAACGGAACCACTGAAACTGGGAGATAAAATACATATTTCTCCTTATTAGTTGCTTCTCTAGAGTATTTTGTGACAATGTGGAAAGCTAACAGAAACACTGGTGCTGAGGAGTGGCTCATTTCTGTGAGTACACCTAAATAGGAGATTCAGAGTTCTTTGGAATTGTCTCACAGGAAGAGTATGGAAAGGCTTGAGAAAGCCTAGAATGTGAGGCCTTAAAAACCTAGAATGCTGACTGAAACTTAGAGAGTAAAGGGTCCAGACAATTGCTGTTGATCATTTGTCTTGAGGGTGTTCCCCTTACATTATCTAAATAATGTGTCAGCATTTTGTCTATGCCTTGGGGTTTTGTGTGAAGTTGTTGACAGAACTATATGAATGAGGATGGAGTTTGTGGGATGCTAATCTAAGCCCATCTAGAATCCCTTATCTGGTTTCCTTGGCTACCTTTTCTCCATCTGGTTATAGAGAGGAGAGATCTGTTCTGGCTCTTTAGAGGCTTTGAACATTTTTAGGAGCTCTATGGGCTTCTTTCCCATGACAGACAGAGGCACAAGGCCTACATAGGCCTTCACCTGGTCTTCGGAATATACACGATAGCTTTCAGTTTAGTACTTTTATGAGACTCTTGAATGTTTAAACAAGTGGGTCTTTGACTTTTGTACCTTCTCTTGGGGTCCTTTTATTTTTCTGTTGGCTTGTCTTGTCCAACTTCAGTATGACAGTTTTTGCATTATCGTATTGTATTTTATTTTGTTAAGTTTTGTTGTTATCTCTTAGAAGCCTGTTCTTTTCTCATAAGAGACAGAAAGGGAGTGGATCTGGATGGGATAAGAGGTGGGAAGGAACTGTGAGTGGCAGAGGGAGGGAAAACCATATTCAAATTATATTGTACGAGAAAAGAATCTATGTTTAATAAAAAAGGAAAATAACTATAGTTACCATAGCATGTAATAAATCTCGAGAACATTTTCTGCCTTTGGACCAACAACTTCCTGCCTTACTTTACACTTTCACAAACTGTGGCAATCACTATTCTATTCTCTGCTTTTAGGAATTCAATGTAGATTTCACATAAAGGTGACATCAGGCAATATTGGACTTTTTTTCAATGCCTGTCTTTGTTCTCCTAGAACAAACATCTTCCAGGTGGATTCTCATTGTCTCAAATAATGGAACTTTCCTTATTTATTCATCCAACATTGACTCTTTGGGTTGGTTTCAGAACAGTGTTACAATAGACATGATTGTGTATCTTTTGGATATCCACCCCAATGTTAGACTGCAGGTGTCTGTGGATCTCTATTTGCTTTCTGGAGAAAGCATATTACTATTTGGGCTGTACTAATTTAAACTCTCACCAAACAATATCTAGGGGGTTTTCTTCACATCCTCTGTTCCCTCTTGATTTGATAACAGTATATGCGCTAAAAGTGGGAGGGAAATAAAGTAGGGCTTCCTGTACTCTCTCCATGAGACGGTCCTCAAGCCATAGCATAAAGCATTTTCCTGGTGCTCTCTCTGTCCATTTCACTTCTTGCTTCCGGTTTGGAAGTGTAAGTAAAGGGAGCAGAAAGGAGACCAAAGAGAGAAAAGGAGGAATATATGGGACCATGAAGTAGTAGCTTTAACCTGGGAAAATTCAGGAATGGCATGATGTTCCTGAGTCCAAGCTGTTCAGCGTGAAAGACATGCAAGTTTAGTGCTGATCTGGTGGTAATTCTGGTCTTTCTTCTTTAACTCACCTGCTACTGTGTACTGTTTCTCCTCTTGATGGTCTCCCCAACTTTAATAGCTTACTCAGTAGGAAGGACTTTGTTTACTCCATCTTTCCTGGAGCTGAAACTCCAGAGTGTATTTTGTTTGTAGCTTGTTAGTGTGATATTGAACTTTATGTAGAAGTTCTACATAAGCTGCAGAAAACCTTCCTGTGTATTCTTCTTTCAGCCTTGTTAAATGTTGGGGCATGTATCACTAAAGAAAAGCAACGAGCAGAAAGAATGCTATGTTCCTAAGAAATAGGTCTCACATGTCAGGCAACAGAGAATTAGAATTCATTTTTTTCTCTGATGCATATGTCATTTCCACTAAAATATCTGGAGTGTGGTCTCTGATGTCAGATCACCTCCAATTTGAAAAAGTTACCATCTTCAGGATGGCCCCTCTCCTCCTTAGATAGCTCTAAGAAATTTCTTCTTGAGGTTGTTGTAAGGTTTCTCTCCTTCTAAGTTTTTGTTAATGTGTCCCAGTTGAAGTATTTGATTTTTAAATGAATAATTATTTCTCTAATCTTCTCTCAAGTCTTTTCATTATTTGACAAAAACCATCATGCCACTGCTGAATTTTCCTGGGTTCCATATTCTTCCTTTTCTCCCTTTGTTTTCCTTTCTGATCCCTTTAATTTTATTTCAAATATCTATTACCTGTCTGTCATCTTTTGCCAGACATTGAAATGCCTCTTTTTATTTGCCCTCAATGAAATTGCAAATCGGCAGGAAAAAGGTACTCACCCATTTAGTGGCAGCATCCTCCTCCTGTGGTTTAATTTATTTTCGTTGTATTCAACTTAAAAAATTTTTAACTTATTTTTAGTGCATTGGTGCTTTGCTTGCATGTACGTCTTTATGAGGGTGTTGGATCCCCTAGAATTGAAGTTATAGACAGCTATTAGATGCTGAGTGAGCTGAGAATTGAACCTAGGTCCTCTGGCAGAACAACCAGTGTTCTTCTTCCAAGCCCCATGAGGTTTAATTTTGATTCTTATCACCCTCCGAGTCATTTTCTTCCACATCGGCTTCAACATATCATCATTTCTTAATTTGTGGTCTTTACCTAAGTGGACTGGGGCTCCCTTAGTGCAGATCTGGAAATTTCTCTTACATTGCATTGAATAAAGTTAAACGTCTTCTGATCAGGTTAATGATTATTTAGGAAGGGGTAAAGTCACAGGATGATTGGTGAATATTGAAGAGGTTGATTCAGTCATACGTATATTTCCGAAGGAACATTCACTCCACAAGCTAAATGTCACACTGTCATCAGGTGTGTCGAGGCCACATGGGCTGGTATGGTCATCCTGGGCTGGCATTTTCAAGGGAAGGTGGAATATAATACTGTGTATTGTTCTGACGTAGTTGAGGGTCTTGACAACCATCAAGGCCCACACTGGGCAAAGTCATCCAGAAGTTGAGCCATTTTATTATGACCCCAGGACTTCCTCGTACAGGAAGTCCAGGGCTTATAATTGTCAGCTGTGACTCAGTAGTGGTAGAAAATGGAGAAAACAATGCCCGTTGGTGAGTCACCATGGTTACTCGCTTCAAAAAGGACTGGTGCACACTTACTTTGCTCAACCTCACAATATTTTCGTGGTAAATTTGATTTACCTGCTTGCATGCTAAAATATTAAGTCAGTTGGCTGAGAGTAAAAAATTAAATGAAATTTTTCTAAAGAAAGCCTAAAACTTCATAGAAAGGAAGTATTGGACTCTTCTGTATAGACTTGTAAATGAACATTTGTGTTTGTATTCCAGTGACCTTGAGCAAAGAGATTGGAAGTAGAACTTAATTATTTTCCATATTGCCCCTCAGACTTCTCTTTAAATTCTCTGGAATGAAGGCTTGTCATTCTTGGCAGTAAGCAAGGCTGAAAGATGAGAGGCAAAAGAAGACACTAATGGAGCAGTCAAATCTGTAGTATAACCAGGATGAAAACCTTTCTGAAGACTTGAAAACACACAAAGGCTACAGGTGTGTGTTAAACAGGACTCATGGCACCGAGAAAACCCAAGAGTCACCGCAGGGCTAGCTACCGCCACAGCAAGGTGGCCTGCTTCTTTCACAAGAGCATTATTTGAAACCAGGAATTTTATCATCCGTTAGTAGAAATCCTACTTCTCCATGCCACAATTACGTAGCCTAGAATAAGTCTAACAGTTGAAGAGAACTTTCTTTGTTTCTGAAAATCTCAAATCTAAAAAGCAAGGCAGATTTCAGAGCAAAAGACCAAGATCAAGGGTACCTCAGAGCTGCACAGCCAGAAGAAACAACTGGATTTCCTCGAAGGGAGATATCTTCCTCCCCCGAACAGTGAACAAACTGAAAAGAATGGCTCTTGTTCCTTAGAATGTTCAAGAAAGGAAGAGAAAGACCACTGTTAACTAAGAGGCACACACACACACACACACACACACACACACACACACGTGTATGTATGTATGATAGATATGTAAAAAAAACACCTCCCTGTGGAATTATGCAGAATTCCCTCACAATTAGATCATTCCTTTGCAACCTCAAAGAGCCTAAGACTCACTCTGGGATGGACAAAAGCAAGCACCANCACACACACACACACACACACGTGTGTATGTATGTATGATAGATATGTAAAAAAAAACCTCCCTGTGGAATTATGCAGAATTCCCTCACAATTAGATCATTCCCTTGCAACCTCAAAGAGCCTAAGACTCACTCTGGGATGGACAAAAGCAAGCACCATCTTAAGCTGCATTCGGAGCTTCTGTGTCACGCCGCTTGTCACAAGGAAGCTTCCTGGACATTTTAGACTTTTTGAAAAAAAATCTGCAATTCAATAAAAATGAAGATTTTCCTTTTAGGTCACCGTTTCTTCTGGCAGACTGAGCCTAAAGTGCACTTTATTTTCCTTTAATTTAGCAGCTCCAGCAGCTTTTCCAGTTAAATCGACTGTTCATTATTGAGCCCCATTTATGAAGGGGCTGTGCGGTGCAGTTTAATGAATCCTTGGCACAAAGCTTCCTTTCAGGGCCGGCAAAGAATAGGCGCTGTTCAGGCCCTGTAGGGCTGTATGTCAAAGCCAGCCCATAATGCCTGTCAGCCAAGGGCAGAAATTCCCACTGATATAAGAATGTGCAAGAAATCAACTCTCACCACCGCCGAGCAGATTAAGACACGATCAGGAAATGAGACTGTACGTTTAGAACAGTGACACCTGCTCGAACAGAGCTATTTTCCCTTCCCTTGATCACGGCGTTTGTCGTGGGGGTGGGGCGGAGCTGCGGCTTAGCCAAGGCTCAGCGAGTCCTCCTGCTGGAAGGAAAGACGTCGCCAGTGGGGGGTGGCTTTGGGCTAGGCCCTCTGCTAAGTGCCTCCGCACACGTTTTAAACTTTAATCCTTATAATGAGCCTGTGAGGGCTATTTACATATGATGGAGGTGGAAACTGAGGCTTGTGTGCTTTCCTCTGTGGTTCAAGATTACAATGCTAATTAGCAATGACGGGGTGGAGTAAATGTCTTCCCGGCTGTGACAATGGCTGCCTTTGCCAGGGCTCTGAAGTGAGGCTCAATAAATAGGTTTGATCCTTCGGAAATAGCCAAATTTTAGTCATCAGGAATAATGAAAGCTTTTAATTTCTTGGAGTATATGTTGAGCGCTGTGTGCTGGACACGTGCGATGGGTGTTGCAACAGAGGCAGAAGAGAGCTTGCTACATGAGGCGAGGCGTGGTGGTGAAGGAAGAACCCGTTTTCAGGGGTAGAGCCCTGAGCGTTCAGAATTGCCGGTAGGAAACCTCGGTGGAGTTCTCTCCAAGTGTGGCTGTGATGAAGCTCAAAATGGTCAAAGGATCTCCACATAAATGACTCCTCTGAACCCTCATAAGACACCCATCCCTGGGGATTCTGGATTCTCCAGATGGGCACGTGGGTTGGTTTTCTTAAAATGTCATAGAGCAGATGAAGTGTTGAAATATGGTTTTCAAGAAGGTAAAATAAGTTACATGTAAAAAATACCCTTCTAGTTGCTAAGTAGTAACAGAACCATTAAACTGTTAGGATGTGTTCAAAAGGCATTTAATAACCCATATATAGGACTGATATATATATGATATATATATATATATGCCATCTCAGGTAACAGGTTCATCTCAGTCTTGCTATTCTTAACTCTCTGGACCCCATCTATGAAAAGTAGCCAGGATATGTGTGTGCTCTCTCTCTCTCACACACACACACACGCACACACACACACATACTTACTGTACATACATAAAGGCACGATATAGATACATACGCAATGTTACCATANTCTCTCTCTCTCTCTCACACACACACACGCACACACACACACACACACACACACTTACTGTACATACATAAAGGCACGATATAGATACATACGCAATGTTACCATAAGTTTATTGGGTTATGTAAAAGTCATCTAGCTATTTTTGTGATTTTCTTTCTATGGGAAAAAACTATTGAATGTAGTGAATGAAGCTATCTGGTATGAAGTAACTTGATTAACTTGGGGACTTTCAATAATAGCAAATATAAGACAAATTAAATCACCTTCCTGAAGACAGTCCTTTGGTGGCTTATCATCAGTAGAACCCTGAAAGAGTATGGGGTACATCTTTCTGTCTTTCTAGGTTTGGGGTAATTTTCCTGACAACCCCCTGCTTTCTATGGAAATTTGTATGCGCCTAGAATAAAGAAGTGATTTGTTTACATCCCAGTGAGCCAGTGGCAAAGAATAGCAGAAGCTCAGCTCTGTTATCCTACAGACAGTGCTTGTTCCATTTAGTGCTGAGGAACCCAGGAATCACATACTGACCCTGATTCCTTAATCTGGCATTGCCACTGGAGCCCTGAGAGGGAGCTTGCATTTTGCTGAGTTTAAAGAATCAACAACATGTATTTTTTTCTTTGACATTTCAGTTAATATCAATTTAATGAAGGATTAAAAATCTATGTGAACTAACTCACGTTCCTCGGGTAGAAGTTAGCCAAACTTAGCATTTGCTTCTTGCTGGTAGGACAGACATAGCTTGTTTCCTGTACAGTTGGGGGAGATGAATCCGCAGGGGAGGGAGGAAGTCAAGACTGACTGGGAGAATTGGCTCTACCGTGGGTCTCAGCTCCTCTAGCTCTGGGGCTGAGATCGCTTCTCCGATTTAACCTAAGCTGAGAGAGGAAACGTGGCTTTTTAACCCTGTCAGGTTCTGGGTGTTGTATGACTTTGAACAAGGTGGTCTCTATTACTGAGATCAATGCTTGTTGAGGGAGGAGTTCCCTGGTGAGCCATCAGTAGCTAGTAGACTGAGCAGCTGGGCCAGGAATGAATCAGCGCTCAGAGGGAAATAGCACAGTACCCACTATCCCCTGCTTTTGTTACAAAGCTCACTGTGATTTTAAAAAAAAATAGTTTCAGGTCACGGGTCAACCCAGACTAATGAAGGTAAGAAATGGTATGTTCAGAAGTGTTCTAGGCTCATTTGGGCTCAGTGCAGAGTTGTCGGGGTTCATAAGGGAGTCTGTAAGAAGGTAGGGAGAAGTGAGGCTCAGTTTCTTCCTGGATTTCATGCTAGTATAGGGTGGCTCTGCCGCAGGGCCACAGCGTTTGCTAGCAATCATCCCTATTCGTGTCTGTGCGTCAAGGACGTATGACGGTATTACCAACGTTGCATTTCTTTTTACACTTTTTTCAGAAGACCGATTGCAGCAGTCTCCTAAGAAAGAAGGTCTTCATTCCTAACCTTTGTCTGTTTTCTGAAAAAGGCCTCACTTCGTTTTGTCTGGATGCCAGGCGAGCAAGGCAGCCAGCCCAGTGTTCTCAACAACACATTCATGATTTCCAAGTCAGCGAGGGTATGCTCTAGCCGCTCTTGCTTTTGCCTAAGCAAAGCAAAGTTCTCCAGAGGTAGAAGGGCAAACGTTTCTGGCCAACCTCCTAGAATAGGCAAGGAGACGGAAAAATGGGAGGCGAAGTCAGGGAGAACAAAATGTCTAGCATGATAAGGCAGGACTTCGGACTCGGCAAAAGGCACGATGGCCCTGCATCCAAAATGAGACATGCTTAAGGCTGGAAGGGAAGGACTGCCTATCCATTTAATACTTGGGACTGTAGTCAAGATTACATTCTAGGCGCTCAGAGTTGGGATTCGAGCCCTGACTCAGAAGTCTTCTGGTCTAGTGCTCCTTCTGTGCAACCAGACCGTACTTCTGTTCTCCAAAGAGGAGCTAGCAGGAACTGCAGCACTTCGACAACATGGAGAAAGCGGATGCTTTCAGTGAAAAGGGAAAGGATGCTCAAGGACCTGGGATGCTTTGAAAGAGGGGCTGGCGAGAAAACTGCTACATGTGGGAGCTGGGGTGAGGGAGATATCTTTTCCCCATATAACCAGACAGAGCATAGTATCAGCTTGAAGGTGGGGCAGAAATTCTGTTGTTCCAGGAACGTGCTGCCAAAGCAAGGCATTGTGGCAGATGTCATGGGATAGGAAGAGAAATAAGATCTTTGCTTAGAAATCTTCAATGGCTCTTTTGAGGATCATTTGCAAGTAAAGAGGTCTGGACAAGAGTGTACTGTGCGACTCACACAGTACAGCTTCCATGACGAGATTTTTTTTTTAAAAAAAATTTATTTATGTGTCAATTATTTATTTGTTTTTCTCTAGTTTACAGTGTTCTGTCTGCATGTGTGCCTGCAGGCCAGAAGAGGACAACAGATTTCATTACAGATGGTTGTGAGCCACCATGTGGTTGCTGGGAATTGANGTGAATGAAGCTATCTGGTATGAAGTAACTTGATTAACTTGGGGACTTTCAATAATAGCAAATATAAGACAAATTAAATCACCTTCCTGAAGACAGTCCTTTGGTGGCTTATCATCAGTAGAACCCTGAAAGAGTATGGGGTACATCTTTCTGTCTTTCTAGGTTTGGGGTAATTTTCCTGACAACCCCCTGCTTTCTATGGAAATTTGTATGCGCCTAGAATAAAGAAGTGATTTGTTTACATCCCAGTGAGCCAGTGGCAAAGAATAGCAGAAGCTCAGCTCTGTTATCCTACAGACAGTGCTTGTTCCATTTAGTGCTGAGGAACCCAGGAATCACATACTGACCCTGATTCCTTAATCTGGCATTGCCACTGGAGCCCTGAGAGGGAGCTTGCATTTTGCTGAGTTTAAAGAATCAACAACATGTATTTTTTTCTTTGACATTTCAGTTAATATCAATTTAATGAAGGATTAAAAATCTATGTGAACTAACTCACGTTCCTCGGGTAGAAGTTAGCCAAACTTAGCATTTGCTTCTTGCTGGTAGGACAGACATAGCTTGTTTCCTGTACAGTTGGGGGAGATGAATCCGCAGGGGAGGGAGGAAGTCAAGACTGACTGGGAGAATTGGCTCTACCGTGGGTCTCAGCTCCTCTAGCTCTGGGGCTGAGATCGCTTCTCCGATTTAACCTAAGCTGAGAGAGGAAACGTGGCTTTTTAACCCTGTCAGGTTCTGGGTGTTGTATGACTTTGAACAAGGTGGTCTCTATTACTGAGATCAATGCTTGTTGAGGGAGGAGTTCCCTGGTGAGCCATCAGTAGCTAGTAGACTGAGCAGCTGGGCCAGGAATGAATCAGCGCTCAGAGGGAAATAGCACAGTACCCACTATCCCCTGCTTTTGTTACAAAGCTCACTGTGATTTTAAAAAAAAATAGTTTCAGGTCACGGGTCAACCCAGACTAATGAAGGTAAGAAATGGTATGTTCAGAAGTGTTCTAGGCTCATTTGGGCTCAGTGCAGAGTTGTCGGGGTTCATAAGGGAGTCTGTAAGAAGGTAGGGAGAAGTGAGGCTCAGTTTCTTCCTGGATTTCATGCTAGTATAGGGTGGCTCTGCCGCAGGGCCACAGCGTTTGCTAGCAATCATCCCTATTCGTGTCTGTGCGTCAAGGACGTATGACGGTATTACCAACGTTGCATTTCTTTTTACACTTTTTTCAGAAGACCGATTGCAGCAGTCTCCTAAGAAAGAAGGTCTTCATTCCTAACCTTTGTCTGTTTTCTGAAAAAGGCCTCACTTCGTTTTGTCTGGATGCCAGGCGAGCAAGGCAGCCAGCCCAGTGTTCTCAACAACACATTCATGATTTCCAAGTCAGCGAGGGTATGCTCTAGCCGCTCTTGCTTTTGCCTAAGCAAAGCAAAGTTCTCCAGAGGTAGAAGGGCAAACGTTTCTGGCCAACCTCCTAGAATAGGCAAGGAGACGGAAAAATGGGAGGCGAAGTCAGGGAGAACAAAATGTCTAGCATGATAAGGCAGGACTTCGGACTCGGCAAAAGGCACGATGGCCCTGCATCCAAAATGAGACATGCTTAAGGCTGGAAGGGAAGGACTGCCTATCCATTTAATACTTGGGACTGTAGTCAAGATTACATTCTAGGCGCTCAGAGTTGGGATTCGAGCCCTGACTCAGAAGTCTTCTGGTCTAGTGCTCCTTCTGTGCAACCAGACCGTACTTCTGTTCTCCAAAGAGGAGCTAGCAGGAACTGCAGCACTTCGACAACATGGAGAAAGCGGATGCTTTCAGTGAAAAGGGAAAGGATGCTCAAGGACCTGGGATGCTTTGAAAGAGGGGCTGGCGAGAAAACTGCTACATGTGGGAGCTGGGGTGAGGGAGATATCTTTTCCCCATATAACCAGACAGAGCATAGTATCAGCTTGAAGGTGGGGCAGAAATTCTGTTGTTCCAGGAACGTGCTGCCAAAGCAAGGCATTGTGGCAGATGTCATGGGATAGGAAGAGAAATAAGATCTTTGCTTAGAAATCTTCAATGGCTCTTTTGAGGATCATTTGCAAGTAAAGAGGTCTGGACAAGAGTGTACTGTGCGACTCACACAGTACAGCTTCCATGACGAGATTTTTTTTTTAAAAAAAATTTATTTATGTGTCAATTATTTATTTGTTTTTCTCTAGTTTACAGTGTTCTGTCTGCATGTGTGCCTGCAGGCCAGAAGAGGACAACAGATTTCATTACAGATGGTTGTGAGCCACCATGTGGTTGCTGGGAATTGAACTCAGGACTTCTGGAAGAACAATCAGTGCTCTTAACATCTGAGCCATCTCTCCAGCTCCTGAGATTTTTTTTTAAATTATTTTTGGAGGCAGCTTGCAAAGGCAGAGGACAGATACAAAGGGATGGGGAGATGAGTGGAATTGGGATGCACGATGTGAAATCTACAAAGAATCAATAAAAAGTGAAGAAAAAGGAAAGCACAGAGAAACACCTCCCAAATTTATGCACAACGTCTCTTGGTACCAATATCCCTAATTCGTACTTTTTTTAATCAACATAATAATATAGCTGAGAGTAGCAACTTATAGGAGGGGAGTTTTATTAGGGCTCCCAGCATAAGAGGATGTTGATCTTATTGGGGAGGGCGTGTCAGTTGGGGGCAGCTCTGTCTGTTAAAGCAGGAACTGTGAAGCTGTTCATTCACAGCTTGGCTGATCAGGAAGCAGAGGAAGGAAAGTAAGCAGGGCTCGGCTACAGCCCTGTAGCCCATGTTTACCTGGAGGGCTGTCTGGTAGCTTCACAATGTTCCAGAATGGCACCAGCAGCTGGGAACCATGTATGTGTTCAAACACATGATCCTTTGGGGTACACGATTTCCATTCAAACCATAACACCCCTTTACTAAAGTGGGAGACTTTTTACAACTGATGAAGCAATCCTGCATTCCTATCACTCAGACTCCATGATTTAAACGAAAACTCTTCGGGGTGTGGAAAAATGTCAGTGACGTGTGTCCTTCATGGGTAGTACCATACAGAGTATTTTTCTAACTCTAAAAATCTTCTGTTCTCAAGCTGGGCAGTGGTGGTGCACACTTCAATCCCAGCGCTCGGGAGGCAAAGGCAGGCAGATCTCTGTGAGCTCGAGGCTAGCCTGCTCTACAATAGCTAGTCCCAGGATAGGCTCCAAAGCTACAGAGAAACCCTGTATCAGCACCCCCCCCATCTTTATACTCTTTCATTGCTGCTGAGAGTATAAACTTGTACCACTGCTTTGGAAGTCAATATGGCGATTTCTCAGAAAATTAGGAAACAACCTACCTCAAGATCCAGCAAAACCCCTTTTGGGTATATACCCAAAGGATGCTCAGTCATACTGGTAGAAAGGACATGTGCTCAACTATGTTCACAGCAGCATTATTTGTCATAGCCAGAACCTGGAAACAACTTAAATGCCTCTTGACCAAAGAAAGGATAAAGAAGTTGTGGTACATTTACACAATGGGGTACTACACAGAGGAAGAAAAAGAATGACATCTTGAAATTTGTGGGTAAATGGATGGAGCTAGAAAACATCATATTGAGTGAGGCTACCCAGACCCAGAAAGACAAATATCATATGTACTCAATCATAAGTCAAAGAAAAACCAGCCTACAATTCACAATCCCAGAGAACCTAGACAACAATGAGGACCCTGAGAGAGACATACATGGATCTAATCTGCGTGGGACATAGAAAAAGACAAGATCTCCTGAGTAAATTGGGAGCATGGGGACCATGGGAGAGGGTAGAAGGGGAGGGGGGAGGAAGGGAGGGAAGTGAAAAAAAATACAGCTCAATAAAAACAACAGGAAAATTATTGATCTTTTTACTGCTTCCCCAGGTTTCCCTTTTTCAGAGTCCACACAGATGAGACCATATAGTATATGGTGATTTCGGATTTAATTTTATTCACTTAACAGCACACATTTAAAGTCCCTTCACGTATTTTCATGGCCTATTCCTTTACCCACTCATCTGGTGAACAACAGCTTAGTTGGTTCCCATTTTTGTAAACTGTGGATAAAGGCACTGTAATAATTCATGAGCAAGTTTTTATGTGAAAATGAGTTCATTCCCAGCTCCTTTATGTACGTAACAAATAGCAATCGCTGGGTTGTAATACAAGTGTGGTTAACTTTGTAAGAAGCATCCAAGCTGCTTTCCAAAGTCTTCCATCAATGAGTGCCTGTTGCTTCATCTCCTCTTCAGCATTTGGTGTCTTGGGGATTAGGACTACGCTAAGAGGTACACAGTAGCATCTCATCACTGTTTGAAATCACAGTAGATGAAAGATACTGCACATCTTTCTAGGTTCTTAACATGTCCTGTATCTCTGGGGAGGAACGTGTTCAGATGTATCCTGTATCATTGGTGAGGGTTGTGCTGCTTTTGGCCAACTGAGCTGTTCATAATAACCCTTTTGAGTTTCAAGAGCTCTTTGTGTATTTCAGATAATAATTCTTTGTCAAATGATTCTTTTTTTTTCTCCCAGCCAGTGCTTATCCTCTTGTTTTGATATCTATTGTAGAGAAGTTTTCTGTTATGGGGAAGTCCACGTTATGGATTATCTCTCTCATAGGTCCTAACTCTGGCGTTGTATGTAAACCATCCTGTTCCTATCCATAACCTGTGCTAATTCCTACCTGCCAGACTTTTGCAATTTGCATTAAAGTGTTTGATAGACTATGAGTTAACGTTTTTGCGTGTAGGATTATGTTTTGATTCATTTCTCCACGTGTGGATGCACAGCGGCTCTAGCACGGTTATTAAAGAGACCATCTTTGTTCCTTTTTGTTGCCTTAGCTTCCTTGTGGAAGTCCCATTAAGTATAATCTCGGTGACTCTTTCTGTTGCTGGGTAATGAAAATGCTCTGGTAAAAGCAACTTGCAGGAGAAGAGCTCATACTGGCTCACACTTTCAGGGGCATACAGTCCAACGTGGTGGAGAAGGCACGTCAGCAGGAACAGACCAGTGGCCACATTTCTGGGACAGACAGGAGAGTGAACAAGAAGTGGGTCTAGGCTATAAAACCTCAAGGCCCACCTTCAGAGATTTATTTCCTTGAGTAAGGCTCCATGACCTCCCATGACGACATCACCAGCTGGAGACCAAGTGTTCAAACATATGAGGCTGTGGGAGACATCCCCCGCCAAATGCACATTCAGGGGTATTTCTGAACTCTATTATGTTACATTGATCCCTTTGTCTATTCAGTCACCAATGTCATGTTTTCTTGGCTACTGTATCTGAAGTAAGTTGCTGAAATCAGAGAATGGCATTCCAACTTGGTTCTCCATCTTCAAGATTCTGTTACTACCCTGTGATTTTGTACTTTTGTGCCACTGTTTATGGTGATGCTGTGAGGGAAACACCTTTGATCAAAGCTCTCATTGCCTTTTAACTTGGCAATTTAATAAAACATTTAACAGCCCCTCTCCTCCCTCTTCTTCTTCTTCTTCTTCTTCTTCTTCTTCTTCTTCTTCTTCTT
>LOEQ01010280.1:52024-66960 GCA_001685075.1 Bramus lutescens | reverse complement strand
GGCCAAGGAGTGAGCCTGGGTGACCTAGAGAAAGGGGCGGAGGCCGTCGAGTTCTTCGAGTTGCTGGCGCCGGACTTCTGTGCTGGTAGCGATTCCGGGGTCTTGCTGGCCGCGGAGCCTCTGGACGCGTTCCCAGCTGGAGCCACAGTCCTACGGGGACCCTTGGAGCTTGAGTCGGGCCCCTTTGAGTCACCAGCGATGGTAGGGAACCTACTCTATCCTGAGCCGTGGAGCGCCCCGAGCTGTCCTCAGACCAAGAAGCCTCCTCTGGCTGGCGTTCGCGGAGGCCTGACCTTGAACGAGCCTGTGCGCCTCCTGTACCCCACCGCCTTGGACTCTCCAGGTGGGGAGGACACACCAGCTTTGGCCTCTTTCCCCCCCTTCTTTCCAGATTGCGCGCTGCCGCCGCCCCATCAGGTGTCCTATGATTACAGCGCAGGCTACACCCGCGCTGTTTACCCCAACCTCTGGAGACCCGACGGGGTCTGGGAAGGGGCGTCTGGGGAAGACGGGGCTCATCCAGACTGACTGTGAGGTACCCTTCGTTTCCCTTATGACTGCTGTGTGGGTATCTCCTGAGTGGAGAGAAGATGTGAAAACATTAAGTGAAGACAAATGGGATTTAAAACAACAGTAACTACAATTCATCTAATAAAAGAAACTTCAAGACAAGATACGAAGATGAGTGGAGAGTTGTTTTCATCAGAATCTCAGATTTTATTTTCTTTAATTCTCAGTGGCCGTTAGATTCTTACTTGGGCAAGAAGAGCCCTAAAATCCCGAGAGAGGGTTTGGGGACTAATCGGGTGGGATGACGGGTCAAGAACAAGACAGGGCTTTTGTAGCCACCTGTCTCATCTCAGTTCAGCTAAGGTCAGTGTGTTGAATGTCTGTCCTTACCCCTTTGAAGCAGCGCCCCGGTGTCCCCACCCCCCTTGAGTACATTATGAATTAAAGCCCATATTGAAAGAATCAGAGCAGAGATATGTGGTCATTGAGTCGAGTGTTTTCTTAGTGTTTTCACAGATCGCTCAGCCTTGCTAGGTGGAGGCTGCGAGCTGCGGTTTGGTGCTGGTGAGGCCCTATCCCAGGCTGACCTCCCTTCTTTTCCCTTTTTCTTTTTCTGCCATTTTTTTGGGGAGCAGGGTGGTGGGTGGAGGCTGACAATGCCATTACAACTATTTCTTCCACGGTGCTGGTTATTGAGCCAAAGGCTTCAAACACGCTAGGCAGAGGTCTCCCACTGAGCTTTATGCCCAAGCTCTGAGTGTGGTTTTCTTCTTTCATTCTTGAGACACCCGCCTCCCCTCCCACACACTTTTCCCTTCTAAGTGTACGACTTACCTGGCTCTTGCTCTAGCCCCTCACTGCCCTCTCTTTCTGTTCGCCTCCTTTGGTTCTCCTAAATCTCTGAGTTCGGAGAAAAAAACCTGGCAAGCCTAGAGGCCCATTTCTCTTTCCCGTTTTCCCTTTAGCAACCATTTTGGGAGCGGGGAAGGGAGACGGGGTCTAACCTCTTTGTTTCTAAGTTTCCTTATTACAACAGAGAATGACAACCTTTCTTGACTTCTAACTTTGAAGCTGCTTGGGTGGCTCAGAAGTGAAATCACAAAATGTCTTGAGACTGTTGCATCGCTTGGGCCAGCCGGTATATACGTATTTTTATAGGCATGTAAGCGGCTTCTGCACTGGAAACCACTGGATATGTTATTCTTACATTTTGTTTGCTTGTTTTCTTTTGGACCTTAAGATAGCTGTACAACTTTACTACCTCCTTTCCAGCCGCATCCGTGTGTCCCACATCCTTGCTCCCCAGCCTACCTGATCTGACTCACTCCTTCCTATACCTTACTATGATAGGGAATGGCACAGGGCACAAAGTTTCCAAGGGGGATTTTCCATTCTCTTTATAACCAGTCTGACAATGGAATCTGATAGGGGAGGTGCGGGGTGTGTGGATGGAGACTTCAAGGGGGAAAAGTCAGAGAAATAGTTTACCCAGTCATGGATGTGGCTGGGAGGATTCACAGCACCATCAGGATGATGGCCAGAGGAAGAAAGCCCCTGTGGGAGGTGAGCAGCTGGAGGCGGCGAGAGAGGAGGCTGCTGAGTACAGACCCACAGGTAAGAATACGAGCAAAGACCTGAACCCAGGGACGGAGTGGAGGACGGCTATAGACCGCTGCTTCTGCACAAGGCAGCCAAGACAGGTTGTCAGAACAGCTACATGTGGAGAAAGAAAAACCAGTGTTGCTGTCAGGGATTAAAAAGCCAGGGTGTCAATGTCCGAAAAAAAAAATCAAAAACACTGCTGTAGATTTTAGAAAGGGATTGTTCAAAAAGAAAAAAAAAAGGTATATGAAGCAATGGGGTAGAGTTCCAAGTGCTATTACCGAACCACTCTTCTCTGAGCAAAACTTTTCTTAAGAAAACTTCGCAGGAGACCATGAAAAGAACCTTCCAATCCGGAAACCTGGCTGCTGCCTTCCTTCACGCGGAGAAACGCGATCCACTTCAATGGGTTAACGGCACTGCCACTCAAACAACCATTTACCTTCTCTAAGTTGTTTTACGGTGAGAATATTCCAGGGTAGAATTTCACAGTCAGACTTTAACACCGCGGCTGTGACTGTTCATAAGGTTTGCCCTCACTGTGGTGTTTCTTAATTCTCTTCTTTCTTCTTACCCAGTTTAGTAAGAGCAAGATCTCTTGATCGGCACCATGTTTGTTCTGCCTTCTGCCGACACCACCTGTTTCTATGTGCCAGGTGCCGAGTCAAGCATCAGTTGATTAATTATCTTTCTGGGGATGGTGGGGGGTGGGGGGGACAGTTGTCATTTGCTCCTCTGAAAGCGGAGGCTCTGACAGGCAAAACTCTAACTCATTGAAAGCAAGCGGTGGTCCAGATCCATGAATACTTGGCCACTAAAATCTGCCTGTCATTTGTGACGTTTCGCTATGATTTCCACACGCGGGGTTTCCAGCTGCTATACTAAACCAGTAGTAGAATTTCCTAATCCTCAGTGCTGTTGAAATTTTGGGTACAATTCTTTACTTTGCTTGCTGTCCTGTGCATGACCAAGTGTTTAGCAGAAGCCTGGGCTTGTCCATCAGATGCTACTGGTACCCTGCCGGTTCTAATGATAAAATTTATCTCCATTGCCACATGTGCCTCAGATGCAAAATTATTACTAGTTGAGAATTATTATGCTAGGCAAAAATAATCTCAGTGACTTTGGGGGTATTCGGCACTTTCACATCAATCTTATTTATTTATTATTTTATTTACTATATATATCTTATTTAATTTTGATAGAGGTCCAAATTTTGGTGCTGTTATTTTCCTTATTGTTATTGTTGGCTAAATACTAAAAAAGGCCAAGGGAAGGATTAAATCAATTTAGTTTCATCTTATTATTGTTTATTTACTAGTTATGGTTCATTTTCTGTACTGAATTGTGGTTTCCCCATTGACAAACTGGAGAACAATCTATCACAGAGGATTGCTGTAAGACTTTGTCATAAGGTGTTTACAAAAAGCTCACCAAGAGGGAGGGGCAGTGTTTGATAGCCCGGGCTTGGCATTATGTTAAACTGTCTTGTTTTCCAGGCTCCTATGTGTACGGGACCCTGACATGAAGCCCAATGGGCAGCAGCCTCNNTCTCAAAGACCACCGGCTGAATGAGGTTCCCTGTCACTGACATAGCACCCCACCCCATTTTCCCACCTCTGATTCCTCTTTTTCCCATGTTCCTTTTCAATCTGAGTTTATCTGAATCTGCTGAGTCACACACTGTATGACAATGATGCTCATAGCATCCTTGCCAAAGGTGGACCTTCGTTTTATCTCTGGTGTAGCCACATAATTATCATAAAAAATATATTTTTTTTCTCAAGGAATGTAATAGCCTTGTAATTGTATGCCTGGAAAGCTTGAGACCCTGTTTAGTTGGTAACGATAATCATGTATGTAGAAACATATTCTTTATTGCCTCTTCAGCTGGTCATTCTTGATTCCTGGAATGAGTTTTAGGAGTCATAATGTCCCAACTCTTTGTCCATGTTCATTCAAGCTGCCACAGGATTATCACACCACAGGATACTGGCAAGATAGAGACCTTTTGTTTCAGTCACCCCTTTCCCCACACCCTTGCACCTTCTCTCTACAATTATCAGTACCTCATCCTACTCTTCTGGCCCAGGGTCCTGCCGTCCCTGCTCCACAAGAAAACATCACTCCATTTATTGTCTTTATTCTGTATCATCAGCCTTCCTATTTCCTCATTTCCCCTGACATTCTGGAGATAAATTTTTAGCATAAATTAAAAAATTGCAAGGGGAGATGAATACTTGAATGAAAATCTCAACTTTTTACCAAGAGTCAAGTCTCTGGGGGAGGAGCCCACATGTTTGCCTCTACCTCATTGGCTATTTGAACTTTTATTATTTTGAGTCTAGTGTGATCAACATTCTAGTTTCCTGGGTATGCCCAGGTTTAAGACGGCAAGTTGCACATACGAAGGAATCCCTAAATCAATAGTCTATTCTGCCTCTGCCCATCAGCCCCCAGTAATTGCTCCCACCGAGGTCCCACCAGAGATCAGTTTTCTTGCCTTCTGTCCTACATAGGAATAGAGATGCTCCATTTTCCTAAACACCCACTGTACAACTACAGGATCTCATTTTCCTTCCCTTAACCTTGTGCCCGAGTTTTCTCCTCACTGGAGCCTTTGCTCATTGGTGTTCTTCAGAGCCCCTTCGCCTTTCTTTGCTGTCCTCCTGGCTTTCTCCTGGGAGATGGTGACTTTCCCACACCTCCATCTGTTCTGTATATTCTGATGAACCCACCCTGACCCAGCCTTATACTTAGAGCATCTTTCCTCCACATTCGACAGTTGCTTACATAGACAGTATGTCCTGGGGACTCCTTAACCTCCCAAATTCTATGTTTGAAATCGAGGATACCCTCAGACTGATCACTGTCAGCTTAACCACATTGCTTCTTGTAGCCACTCCCATCCATCCAAATGGCTACTGAGGCCTGCTAAGTTAGTATAAATATTTTGTTCATGATTTGACATCATGCTCAATAGACCCTTATCTACATTTATATGAATTCGTGTTTGTATAGTCTCTTACATAAGACCTAAAGTGTTACTAGGTCATTATCTAAGTTAAGATGCATTTCCTTCTCTCTTTCAATAAATGACTTAACAAATCAAAAAACAAAACAACAACAACAAAAAACAACAAAAAACAACAAAAACCAAAGCTTAGGCTTTTGTCAAGGAGTTCTAGGACACTGATACTTCCTTTTCCATCTATTCCTGAACTTAGATAGTGTTCATTCCACTTGAGGCACTACCTCCCTGGTGGTCTAGTGACTAGAATGATTGAACAGTAATTAGTGGGTTGGAGCTTCGGATTGAAAGATACTGACTTAAATTCTCGCCTGTCTCTGTCTCCTCTACTCTGCTAGTGATATTTCCTTGGTGTGAACCCTCAGTACACGTCACCATTGATGCCTTAACTTCTTGTCTCTGGGTCTGCAATCCTCTTGTCCATCTTCTCCATTCCTTTCTAAGGTGAGATATCAAAAAACATCCCTGCCAGAACTCCTTCCCTTAAAATTCTTGAATGACTTCTTCCTGTTGCTTCCTTTGACAACTTCAAAGTCTTGCTTNAAAAAAATCCCTGCCAGAACTCCTTCCCTTAAAATTCTTGAATGACTTCTTCCTGCTGCTTCCTTTGCCAACTTCAAAGTCTTGCTTGCAGGTGTGGCTTCTGTCATCCTCTCTAGCCTCATCCATCACTCCCCTAAGAGAACTTATGTTTAAGAAATTTAATAGTAACCACAGTTGCTTGACGGCTTATATCCATGAATGTGCTGGACTCTGTATTCACTCCTGTACCACTGCAGCCCAGAGTGCACTCTCCTGACGTCTCTGCTTTCTTCTCACATCAGTTCTGAGCATTGGCAGGATCAAGATGAATCAGTGGTATTAATCCTACCAAACAAGAGCCTTCAGTTCTCATAAGTTAGTTTTGGTTGAATTCAAAATTATTGAAGAACATTATGGTTTGATTTCTTTTTTTTTACCAGTTATGTAAAAATAACTTATTTTTTCTCTGAGTGGGAAACAGTAATGAAGAATTCTTTGGTTCTTCATTTGGATCTTATGGAAAGTGACCTCATGCTGCTTTCATCATTGTCTTTGTGGTCAAGGTTGCTGCTTTTGACATGAAAATCTGGACACACTTTCTTCTGCGTGTGTGAAGACTTGGAAAGAGTGTGTTTTCTGATGAGGGAAATGTCCTGGGAGAGGAGAGTCATCCATGTAACATTAATTTAGTTGCTCATTCAAAGAGCATTTATAGAGCTTCTCTGGTGTGGGAGGTTCTTCTTTCTGTGTGTTGCTTTTCTTGATTAATGAATAAGGAAACTGCCTTGGCCTGTTGATAGGGCAGAACTTAGCTTGGTGGGGAAGATGAACTGAATGCTGGGAGGAAGAAGGGCGGAGTCAGGGGATGTCATGGATCTGTCACCTGAGATAGACATGCTGAAACTTTGCTGGTAGGCCATGATCTCGAGGTGATACACAGATTAATAGAAATGGGTTAAATTAAGATGTAAGAGTTAGCCAATAAGAAGCTAGAGCTAATGGGCCAAGCAGTGTTCTAATGAATACAGTTTCTATGTGGTTATTTCGGGGCTAAGCTAGCCAGGCGGCCAGGATGAACAAGTGAGGCCCTCCTCTCCTACACTTCTCTGTGCCTTCCACTGTGTGCCAGGCATGAAGCTGAACAGATGAGAATAACACAGTTCCTAACTTAGGGACCTTGTGCCTTAGTGGGCCAGATGGGCCTATGACACATAGCCCTAGCACAAAATAATAGGTTTTGAAGGTAAGGCATAAATGAGATGCCAGGATCACCAGTCTGCTGAAATGTGTTATGGAAACCTCCCAAGAACTGTCCCATTCCTCTTCCTACATCTTTATTAAGCCACCTACTGAGAGTAGGCCCTGCTAAATGCTAGGGACATGAAGATGGGAAAGACAAACAAAGAATAGTACCTAGTATGTGATGAAAGTGCAGGAGCAACCATACATCCCAAAGGAGATTTTTATGTTCAATTAACTGTTTAAGCTTTACCAAGTTTGCCTCAGCATCTCTGCCTTAATGTCTTTCCATCTCCCAAAAGTGTACCAGAACCTGGGGGGGGAGGTTATACCCCAGTCACTTATTTCATCCAAAGAAGGGGATCAGGGAGTTCCATTCAAGGGAACTCATCACTGTGGGTTTTTTGTTTGTTTGTTTGTTTGTTTTTGGTTTTTAGAGACAGGGTTTCTCTGTGGCATTGGAGCCTGTCCTGGAACTAGGTCTTGTAGACCAGGCTGGCTTCTAACTCACAGAGATCCTGCCTCTGCCTCCTAAGTGCTGGGATTAAAGGCCTGTACCACCACCGCCCGGCCCCCAGCACTGTTTTCCATGAAACACTGGGTTGCACAGATCATGTATCATGAGCTTGCATAGCCAATGGGATTAGTGGAGGGTGAGACTTAGTCTGTTTTTCCCTAGTAACTGTTACAGAACGACAATGCAGCAAGGTCAGCTATGTAGATTGAATTGTCTTCATCAGGGCTTCAGGGAGACTCTCACTCTGGAGTTGCACACAGGTCCTTGGTATCTGTCACAGGAAAGGTTTTCCAAACGTGTCAGAGTGAAGCAAAGTTGTTTCTTGATGCGCTTGAGTCAAGTGCTGGTGTAAGGGGAGGAAGCTACGCATGCGCTTTGTGTTCTTCCAAGCTGCTTAATATGTAAGTAAGTTTAGATACTCGGGAAAGTATGTGCCGGTAAATTGCCTTTTTCTACCCACAGAATCCAGCACTTGAAAGAGACTCTTTCTGATGTAGGCTGGCAGTGAGTAGACATAAAAGCTTACTAACTCCACAGGTCACAGGGAGTTTGAACTTATGCATAATCCAGCAGCGATTCTGCTTGGGAAGTTTCTCAGAATGGGGCATCCAGTTCTTACAGATGTTTCTATTGAAAACTGGGCATCAACCTGCAAGGGGTGGAACTCAGACTCTGGAGACAAGGGATGCCCTTTGAACCACTTTCTCATGATGTCTCTGTTTCCTAACTAGCTCTCCTGCTCAGTTATTCTAGTTGTTTACCCCTGAGTCTTTAAGACAGTGTCCCATAGACACCGTATAGCTTGTGATAGCCTTGACAGTCACCCTGGCAAACTTGCCCTACCCAGAAAAGCAGGCCACTTAATGCCGCCTGCCAGTTTCACTTGATGCAGAAGCCCCAGCACGCACTGTGGGGAAACAATCTCTTTGGTGGTCAGACCTCAGGTATACAGGGCCAGGATAGATAGAGTCTGAAACCTGACACCCCAAAGACTCAGACCCACCACTATTCCTCCTCATTTCTGCGGTCGAATAGAGTCATTCAATTTTTGTTTTAAAACCTGAAATATCAGGCTCCTTGGTCCTAAGTCATTGCGGTTTACTTCCTGTTTCAGACAAACGAAGTCTGTCAGCTTTGCGTCTAACGACTCCTCTACTGTTGAGTGTGTGGTTCCTGGCTACCCGGTAAAGGGATGGGAATGTTGATCTTTGTAACCACTCAGTCTCCAGAGGTGTGTCCTCGGGCAGGAGGTATCACTAAACTAGAACTCCATATTCTTCTGTCAATGGCAACAAGGACACCACAGGGAGTTCCAACTGCCTTAGATCCGTAGACCCAGTAAGTGCCTAGCGTATTATAAAGATCAACCTCGAGCAGTGACTATCATTAGTGCCGCTGGGGTCCCACGAAGATGGATCAGAAAGCTGAAAAAGAGCTTTGAACTTCCCAGTGCCTCCCCACTGCACCCAGACAGGAAGAACTAGATGTCATGGGGGGGGGTATCCCGCTAAGGATTTAAAGGGCTGGGGGAAGCTCTGCTACTAAAAAAAACCATGCCTTCTCTCCTCAATAATTTGGAATCCGTGACTAACTGGTCCCTTCAGATGAGCCGGCTTGTAAAGGAGTGACGGTGGAGTGCGCTTTGCCTTGGAAGACAAAACAAACGCTCGCACAAAGGGCTGCTGCCGCTGGTCCGGACGGGGGCTCCCTCCCAGTACGCTAGGAGACTCTGTCTGGTCCTTCTGGAGCAGAGCAGGCCTCCCTCGAGGTCTGGATTCTGGGTGGTCAGCTTTGTGCTTTGAGACCCAAGGCTTCCAAGTTCTGGGTGCCCAGTGCTTCTCAGACTTCGATCTCTTAATTCCCCTCCCTAACGACAGGATTTCAAAGCAGCGCAGGGGATGAAGTGGCCCAGAGAGACTCAGGACACGTTTGAACAGTAGCCCAGAACTCAGACGGGATCTGAATCCTATTGGCACAGGCCCCGGTCATGGGTTGCTGCCAGAACATTGTAAGAAAACCCATTCTTGTCTGTATAATGATGGGGAGGAAACAGGAAGTGAGGCAGCACGGCTTCAATTATTATCCTCTCTGAGAGTCTGAGTGGAGAGGGCTCCCCTACCCGCCTGTAAGTTGCCACACACCAAGTGCTGGGAATAAGCTGGGAAGCAGTGGCGAACGATGTAGCAGCAGCNGAGTGACCACGCTAGCCCCCGTAGGCCAGGGCTAGGGTCAAGCTCTGCTTCTGCTGTATCTTACTGCCGCCACTTTGCAGAGTTACTTTGTCAAACTGCTACCTGGAAAGTGGTGCTAAAAGCTTTTCCTGATGTTGGGAGGAGTGTGAGGATGAAAAGAAAATCATGCATGTAGGTCCTGCCAAGCACCAGGCGTGGGACAGGTTTGCAGGATTTGGTATTATTACTTCTAAGACCTAAGATCTGGAAGTAACCCACTCAGGGATGCTCAGCATCAGCCTCTTGACACTCTGTGCATGGGTGTTCTTGACCTGAAACGCAGCTACCTTCTAATGCTGTTTACTAATGCTGTGTGCAAGGCGTTGGTAAATAATACAGAATCTGGAGATCGCATAGTCAGGGGATGAAATACACCTCACCCGCAGCTTTCAGGGCTGATAATTGAACTTAGGGCCTTACATGTGCTAAACAATCATTCTATCACCAGGTTTTATTTCCAGTTCTAAGGCTACATCCCAACAGTGAATTTATTTCAAATTCAGATGAGGTCAAAGATTTTCGTGCTCTTGTCTTACTAGTCATATCAGACTCTATGCCAACTCTCATAACTGACTTTCAAAATGCTGCTGTATTTCCTCTGGGACATTTAAAAGCAATAGTTTTAGATTTATTTATTTTAATTTGATGTGTATGACCTTTGCTCAAAAGTACGTTTGTGCACCACAAAGAAATGACTGTGAAGGTCAGAAGAAGGCATCATACCCCATGATGGCTGGGAGCTAACATATGGGTAATGGGGAGTCAAATCCAGATCTTCTGGAAGAGCAGCCAGGGCTCTTGACAGCTGCACCTTCTCTTCAGCTCCCCACGAGTGATGATGCTTTCGCCTCTCTTCGGCTGAGGTGAAAGTTTAGAGCTAGATCCTACTTTGCTGAGGAGAGTGGCTTTCAGTTTGTGTTTCGTTCATCAACGTGAGAAAGCTAGACAAACAGCCCTCGGTCTGCCCCGTCTTCTGCAGCTGGACCACTGTGGACAAAACAGTTCCAACACCATGTCTGTGCCCAGATGTTTCTCCCAGAGACACACTGAAGTGCCTGCTTTCTTTCTTACCCACTGGATCCTCCACCTCATCCTCCACCTTTTTTATTTTTATTTTTATTTTGCTAAAGTAGGGCTGATTTTGACATTGGCCAAAATTATAGGATAATGTTTAAAAGGAAAGAAGGAGAAGAATTTTTTCAAAACACTTGAAAATCATTTAAATATTTAGCTTATCTGGCAGCAAGTGGGGAAATATAATTGAATGGTAGTCACGATGTTACTATGAAAGAGCTAATTTTGAAAATATTCAGAAATGTAAATTATATATACTCATACTGTTCCCCAAATGGAAAAGTTTCTTACCTCCGAATCTTGGTTCTCCCCATTTATGCAGAGAATATACAATGACTCTAGTGAGACCAGTGCTTAGTGAGAAACGAAGACTTCAGAACGGCGAGTTTAATAAAATCCATCACAGCAACGGCGACTGATTTACTTGCCCCAGACCTTGGCAAATTTTGTCATTCAGCATCTTTTAGTTTCTCCACTCGGGGCGGGACCTCACGTGGATGCCATCAGAGCTGTTTGCGAAGGCACCTGGAAAAGCTGGAGAAAGGCCTTAAAGAGCCTTATGCATCCATTCCACAGGAAATGAAACAGGGGTAGCAGGAAGCTATGCCGCATTGAGTATTCCTTTTTTTTTTTGGTTTGAATTTTAGTATTTTATTTTATATATCCTAGCCATAAAGTCCCATATGGATTTTCAGAATTAATTAACGACACGTTATCAAGTTTCAGAGATTTATTCATCAATGTAATAAACTCCAAGAAAATCAACATGATTTCATGCATTCAGCGGAGAATTTCCTGGCGAAGTGGACAATTGTGCGAACGGCTTTGAAAGACCTTCCGCACTGACTTCTCTTTTCCTCCAGGTTCCCAGTCTCCCCGATGTGGAGGGCAGGCCCAGATCAATTCTTTGAGCGAGGCTCGGAAGAATAGGGCCATTTATATCTTTGCTTAGACGACTGGAAAATCCTTTTATCCTGCTTCACTGCAGAGTCTGGCCAAGTAAAACTTGGGGAATCCAAAGCCGGAAAGAGCCATCTTGTGGTCACACAAGAAAATGACTTCATCTCTACTCCGGTGTCTTGGCTTTTTTTTTCCCTCCCATTTAAGAATATTATTTATTTTTTATTTATGTTTTTATTAGACAAAATTAACAGATCACAAAATAAATCATTTTCAAAATCACACACATAAATAAAAGAAAATATACAAGTTAATAGACAATTCAGGTAAACATTACTAAGGGTAGCCTTTATATAATTATTTCTTTTTTAAAATTTATTTATTTATTAAAAATTTCCACCTCCTCCCTCAGTCCAGTGCTCCAATGTGGGTCTCTGTCTCTATCTCCATCCATCGCCGGATGAAGGTTCTATGGTGATATGCAAGATATTCAAGAGTGTGGTTATGGGAAGGCCTGGTTATTTTCTACAATCTAAACAATTAGATGGGTTAATCCTGAAAAACAATACCTTATAAAATAATTGATCATAATCCAAGCATTGCACATATTACAGCTTTTTAAGTTTACTGAATTCATACATTCAGATTAAAAAAATAGAAACTGAATCATTTGATTAAATTTACTTGTGATCATTGCAATCTCAGCTGTGTTTCTAGTCAGACAGCAGAGGTAGCCATAAGGAACACTGGGGTGGGGGCTCTGAAGGCGTTTCTCTAACAATCATTAGCAATAATTGCTAATATAGTCATCCCTTGGTACTAGTGTGGAACTGGCCCCAGAACCTAGAGCTTAAAATGGCTGAAAATTCCCAGGTCCTTTGAAAAAGTCACGCAGATTAACACTAAAAGTAATGAATGACCAGTCAGACCTTTTGGTAGCAGGAGTACACACGGAAAGCGCTGCAGGCCTCGTCTGGCTCTTAGAATTCTCAGGGCTGAAAGTCTAGTGAAACAGGCGTCCAAGTATTGAAAGGATAAAACTCAAGAATGTTGCTCTGCCACACATCATGAACACTGCAGATCTGCTAGAGCCTTCTAGCTCTAGACTAATAATTTCAGTCATGTGTCCTCCATATATCAAATGTTTTCATGAAAGAAGAGATATTAACTTTTTGGTGCCTATCTCTTCAGTAATTTAATAATACATGTTAAACAGTCTCTAATCAGTATTTCCTCCAACAGCATTTCTGACAGATTTATAGAAGCAGTATCCTAAAGAGACAATTAAAATATTAATAGCATCTGTGAAGTTGATGGAGGCAATAAACAATATTACATGCTGTCAAATTTGCCATACTTTTAACACTGTTCAAATTAACCTTTTGTTAAATTTTAACATCTTCCCATATAAAGACTGTAAGGTTGCAGAGCTGTACTTTATCTAGAAAAAATGTTTATATCTATAAGCTTTTCACTTAAGTCAGTTTCACTGACTTTTATGGCTGAATCCATTTGTAATTCATGAGGGCTAATCTTGGTTGTCAACCCAATGATAACAAGAATCATATAAAAGCCAAACAAGTGGGTACACCTGTGGAGAATTTTCATGAGCGAATCATTTGAGGTGAGTAGACACACCCTAACTCTGGGCTGCGCCTTCTGGCAGAACCCCACGTAAAAACACCTGAAAAAGGAAGGTTTTGCTTTTTGCCTTCTTATCGTCATTCTTGCAGGAAAGTCATCATTCTTTGACTGAGGCATGCATCCACCAGCATTAGAACCTACTTCTTCCTAATTCTCATGTAGATGGAAGACCAGCAGCTCTCCAGGAATACTCCTGAACTCCAGCGCCAGATGGGATCTATTGAGATGACCAGACTCATTGACTGGACAGCTAATGGATTCTTGAGTTTCTGGTCAAAAGATAAGCTACTATTGGGTTCTAGGATTGCAGTGTGTGTGGCACTCTAATAATCCTCCCCCACACATGCACGCATGCCAATACATACTATTTTGTTCCTTTAGAAAACCCCAACTAAAACACAGCCTAGTTAATTATATGTAAGTATTACTGAATTAATTGTAGGTTGCTAAAAAAATGAACAAAAAGTTTTCTTCAATTAAGAAATACAGTTCAGGAAAAACGAAACTGCGATGGACTTACCAGAAAAGGACTTGAGATATAAATACACATGTAACTATACAACTTATTGATACTCAGATAATGACAGCAAACTAATAATGCTGATCAAAGAGAGAAAATGCAGGTAGCGATTATTCTACCTTTTAAAGTCTATAAATTTTCTGCTATAAAGGATTCAAAGCAAAGCTGAAAACATTAAATGGTTGTGCACACTACACGTGTGAAGAAGTCATGATGACCATCAAACAGGCAATGTGAGCGGGGGAGGGAAAAGCAAAAAAAAGAACAACCTCAAAACAAAAAATATGTCAAAAATATGAACTGTCATATTTGCTAATGCTACTTTTATGCAAGTTATTTACCCCTGAAAATATCAAGTTTCCATCTGTACAGTAAGGAAAATGACTATTTTACAGACATGCATATAAAGATCATAAGGAAAGTATAGTGATATTTCATTTGTATATTAATAAATGAAGTTTGCCTGAAGATCAGAATGCAAAACAGCCACACCAGTCAATCATACATACCAGGGAGTGGTGACACACCTTTTATTCCCAGCAGCCACACTAGCTAGCCACAGAGACCAGTCATGGTGGTGCACGCCTCTAATCCCAGCACTAGAGAGAAACATAAGGCAGGATGAGACAGGAACTCTCTTTTTCAGACTGAAGATTCCATAGAGGTAAGAGCTCTCTGGTGGCTTGGCTGCATTGCTTTTTCTGATCTTCAGGTTGAACCCCTATAGCTGTCTCTGGTTTTTATTATTCGTACTACATTTGGTGCCCAGTGTTTGGGGTATGACTTCACAAAAATGTTGTTTACTAGTGGCCTTTTTAGCCACTGGCACAGGCCAGAGCTGCACACGGGGCTCCAGTTCCACCTGGCTAGGCTTTCTTTTCTTTTTTTCTTCAGGCCTCTGATGGAGTTTGAAAATTTCATATTGTGGCTTCTCTGAAACAGTCTTCAGTCGCCACCCAAACTCCAGAAGCACCTGGGCTCCAAATGCCACAGGGCTCACTCACCCTGTACTGGTTGGCTCAGCCTTCAGGAAGCCTCCACCCCCTGACCACACAACCACACATGGTTTTTTTCCTGAACAATCCCTGGTGCACTTGTTTTAGATAGCCAACTCTCTCTCTCTCTCTCTCTCTCTCTCTCTCTCTC
>LOEQ01010279.1:22660-37849 GCA_001685075.1 Bramus lutescens | reverse complement strand
ACAATTTGTGTGTTGTTATTTCAGGGTATAAGCTAGCTGTGCGGGAGCTAGGCCGGACAAAAAGCAGGGCCCGCTCCCCTATCACTACAGGAGAAGGATGCCAGAACCTTACTGGTAGACCATGGCTTCATGGTGATACACAGACTAATTGATTGGTTAATTAAGGTGTAAATGCTAACTAGGAATACACCTCAGCTATTGGTCAGTGTTGTAATTAATAAAGTTTCTGTGTTACTACTTGGGTCTGGGTGGCCGAGAAATGAATGGACAGTCCCCCAAAATTGACTCTAACAAAGTGTCTTCTCAGACTTCCTGCATGTGCTACTTGATAGACACCACACACACACAAACACACACATACACAAATAAGTGTAATTTTAAAATAAAGTTGAATAAACCTAAGAAGAAATATAAACCCTGAACATATTACACTTATAAAACTGAATATAATATATATAAAATAAATATACATATTTAAAAACACCAGCTTTAAAAAACAGCCTTTTAAGAGAATATAGTGAGGGAAGATGAAAAAAATGTAAGATTCCTTATATGTAAAAAAGACACTCAAAGGAAGAAAGAGCTATTAATGAACAAAAAGGACCACAAACAAGCACATTCTGATAAATGTTTTGATCTCAAATATGGAAGTAAAATAACTCAATATTTCAAAACATAAAAGTTGAAGAAACAAATCTTCCTGACTTCATATCTTAATCATTAAGCCTGGGTGTTAAAGGAAGGAAATCAGGGAGGGGGTGAGCTTTTACTTGGATACCCTTAAGTAATACCCTTAAAATTCTTTTGGGCATCAATTACAGAAGACAGGAAATCAAAGAGTTTATTTCTTTTATGCTCCACTTTTTATGGACATATACTCTATACATATGAAAGAAACAAAGACAAAGTACAATTAGAATACAAGGATCAAAGGAGATGCATTGAAATGCTGGAAGAAAGCTTTAAAATTGAGACTTGACCTTAGGAAGGTCTCAGTGTGGAAAACTGTTTACATTTGCATGTATGCAGTTGATATGTGCACATCTACAAGTTATAGTGGAAGTGTCTCCCTGGACACCCCTGCACAGTTTCCTACTTGGGAGAGCTCATAACCTTTAGTTCCTGGATGACCTTGAACTGCGTGAGCCAGATTTATCATGCTCCACCCCAGAATCTCCTAGCATAATTGTGCACACCCAAGAAACCAATCCTTTGCGATATTGTCATCACTAGAACATATTACAACAAGAACATGGAGCTGGAGAGATGAATCAGGAAGAAAATATGTCTCTAGTAAAGGTCCAGAGTTAGAAACTGTGCTGGGAAGTTCACAACTATAGCTCTTATAACTCCAGCTCCAGGGGTTCCAATGACTCTGTCATCCTAGGGCACCTACATTCATGTGCATACCCCCACCTCCATACACATATACTTAAATAGACTGTGTTAGGCCACTTGTCCTCAATAGGCTTATTGAACAAAGCATAAAAAAGATTTAATCATTGCCATCATCTTGGGAAGAAGAGCAAAAAGACCCAACAGTACCCACCAAGTCCATCTTCAAGGTTCTTCAATGAGGTTTAGGTTAAAATAGATAATAAGATTATACATAACTAAGGTCAAGGTGTGGTCCTGCCAATCACTGACCCATCACTATCTCAGTTTCTACAGCAAGGTTGCCTGGAAAGTTGTCAGAACTGTGTGAAATCTCTTTTCTAGAGTCAAGTTCCCTTTCTGGTTCACACCAGGCTTTCAGACTTTTCCTTCTCCAAGACTGAGATTCCTGAAGAAAATCCGATTTCTTAGGGTCATTCTTTTCAATAGTCTGGTAGCCAAAGGAGAGTCACAGTGTCACTTTAGAATGTCTTTATTCCTTCTGTGATGGTTAGAACCTCCTCAGCTCTGTCTTCACTCCTCCAACTCTCAGGAATGCTCGTCCATGTCTGTGACCTCTCCCTGCCAAGAATGCTCGTCCATGCCTGTGACTGCTCCCTGCTGAGTTATCCCACAAACAGACACAGAAGCATTCCATCCTCCATTTTACTTCAAAACAGTCATGCCATCAACTATCATGATAATGGGAACTTTCCTCAGGCCTGATAACCTTTGATGACAGTTATCAGGACATATCGACATAACTATATTCATGAATATTTCATTTCTCATCATTCAGTAACTGCTGGTTTTCCAAAATAAGGGATGATACATATAGACTTAGAAAAAGTTTACTAAGGTTCATCAGCATTGATGTAGGGACACTCCGTAATACATAGTCTTTTGTCAAAAACTAATTAGGAATTATGGACATTTCATAAAGAGTGGGGACTGAGCCAGGGCCCTGAATAAATGCACTTACTGAGCGAAATGCTAGGAGCTGCCCAGTGAGATTCTACAGACCTGTGAACTACTTTGCAATAAAATTTCTGTGTTAAAACATAGCGTTTAGAAAAACAATTCAGGTACAGGCTGTCTGTCTCAACTGTTAAGGAAATCTGAAATCATTTCTTGGGTAGTAATTTGGGTTTTGTTAATGAATTCCTCTGGAACAAAATATTAACATTTTTATATAATGCAAGATATAGACCATGGTTTGATAAGCTTATATGTGACAAAATGGTAGCCATAATCCAAACAGACTAGCATATCCAGTATCTCAACCAGTTACCTGTTTCATGCATGTTGCTCTTGTCACCAAAATATAAAATGGTAACACCTTGACATTTCAAAATATTTCAATATACAGTATTATGTTTCCAAGTAATTTTGTGAGATATCACTTTTAGGTTTATACTAATTATTCTGTGAATACATATTTAACAGTGAGATAGTCCTAAGAGATATTATCAGTTTGACCATGACCATTTCAACCAGTATTTACTTAGGTATACATAGTAGGTTTTTAAGTTTTTAGTGTTTTTTATTGATTTTTATTGAGCTCTACATTTTTATCTGCTCCCCTCCCTGCCTCTCCCATCCTCCCTTCAACACTTCCCTAAGGTCCTCATGCTCCAAATTTACTCAGGAGATCATAGTAGGCTTTTAAATAAGCTAAATACTGTAAGTTAAAAATGACACAGGAAAGTTATATGTGTGCTATTATCATTGTATTTCTATCATTGTTGCCTCAGAGATGTTAAATTGCTTTACTTGTGATACACACATTTTGCATTTCTCTAAAAGATATATCACAAGTAAAAGCAAAAATATATTAAAAGGAAAGAATGTAATAAAAAACTATGCAAAAGCAGTTTGAAAAACAAGAAAATTTGACAGAATATTTACAAAATGTAAAAGATGTTCTGATCTAGTGACTAAAATGATAAATGTAAAAGAACATTTTCTGATCACATATACCAAAAAAAGGAAACAACTTAAGAATTGAAAATTTAGGCTACATAAATCATTATGTCATACTTTGGGAAGTTTTATAATTAATTGAAAAAGGACTTTGTAGTTCTCACAAGGATCTTTCTACAAGTTGCATCAAAAAAATGGAGAACAGAAGAAAACTAAACACTTGACTCTTGGTTTATTCTTTTCAAAATTTACTTCTATTTTGTCTGAGGGTTTTGCCTACATAGAAGTGTACCACATGTGCAGTGGCCCTGGAGGAAAGAAGAGGGTATAAGAAACCTTGTAGAAGGAATTACAGGTGGTTGAGAACCACCGTGTAGGTGCTGAGAACTGAGTCAAAATCCTGTGCAAGTGCAGCAAATACCCTAAACCACTGAGT
Organism: Bramus lutescens; assembly: GCA_001685075.1. Classification (NCBI taxonomy): domain Eukaryota; kingdom Metazoa; phylum Chordata; class Mammalia; order Rodentia; family Cricetidae; genus Bramus; species Bramus lutescens. The sequence continues at coordinate 34,116 of LOEQ01010279.1, read as the reverse complement.
CATCTCTCCAGTTCCATGGTTTATGACTTTTAAGATGATTATTAAAGAAACTGGAGGTTTAAACCAAGTTAAGACAGTATTTACAGGAATGTGGATTGAAGCAAAAATGAAGGAATATTTGGGAGCCTGGAGAGAGACTGCTTCTTCTAAAAGCAATGAAAGGACAAAGGTAAAGAGTAAAAGTGAGCAGGTCACGCACTAAAGTTGAAGGGAGCCCTTGGCAGGATTCCTACCTTCTTTGTGTTACAGATGTGGGGCCTGAAGACCCTCAGGGTAGGTGAACTTGCCCAGGCTAACAAAGCAAAGGACTGTGCTGTGTGGTACAAAACAGTATCCATCGTTGATTCATTACAATGACTAACTAGTGATGATCAGTAAGTTCATCATTAAAATGTTAGTAAATATCATTGAAACACTGGGAAATTTAGTACACAGCCATTTTTCTTTCAAATCATATGGCAGATTCTAAGCTATGCCCCACTAATGGTATTATGGATGTCTCCTATTTGGGATCAGGGATGGTGGGGACAGCCATTCAGAAAAACATGGATATTAGTTGTAAAGTGAAAGATAACCAGTCTATGGTCCATGATCCCAGAGAAACTAGGTAACAAGGAAAACCCTAAGAGAGACATACATGGATCCCCCTAGGAAGGGGAAATAGACAAGAGCCCCTAGAAAATTGGGAGTTTTGTGAGGAGAAGAGAGGGTAGAAGAGGAGGGAGAGGGGAGAAGGAGAGGGAGATGGAGAACATGGGGGAATAGGATGTCGAGATGGGGGAAGGGCAGAGAGGGAGAGAAAGGAAAGCAATATCTTAACTAAGGGAGTCATTAAAGGGCTAGGAAGAAACATGACACTAGGGAAATTCCCAGGCCACAAGGATGACACCAGCAAAGACTCTAAGCAACAGTGGAAAGGATGCCTAAACTGGCCTTCCCCTGTAATCAGATTGATGACTACCTTAATTGTCATCATAGAGCCTTCAACCAACAACTGGTGGAAGCAAATACAGAGATCTACAACAAAACACTGGGTTGAGCTACCAGAGACCAGCCTAAGAGAGGGAGGAGCGATAATAGGAGCAAAGGGGTCAAGACCTTGATGGTGATACCCACAGAAACAGCTGACCTGAGCTATCAAGAGCTCACTGATACTGGACTGAGAGCAGAGAAGCCAGCAAAGGACCAAACTAAGACCACTGAATGAGGCAGACAGTTGTGAGGCTTAGGTAGTCTGTAGGGGCCACTGGCAGTGGGACCAGAATCTATCCTTAGTGCTTGAACTGGTGTCTTGCAGCACGTTCTCTTTGGAGGAATACCTTGCTCAGCCTAGATATAGAGGGAAGTGTCTTGGTCATGCTTCAAAGTGAAGTGTGAGAATTTGTTGACTTCCCATGGGAAGGCTTACCCTTTCTGAGGAGTAGATGGGGATGGGTGGGGGGAGGGTGGGGCAGGAGGAGAGAAGGGAGTGGGAACAGGGATAGCTGTGTAGAATGAGAAAAAAATGTATTAAAAATTTTAATAAAATATTTTTTAAAAAGACAAGGATAGCACAAAGAACTTCAAATAAAGGGTTTTATTTTGCTTACTGACTGTAAAATATTCAAAAGCCTGGGTGCAGTAATAAATCATTAATGTACAAGTTTCTAAGTAATGACTTGCCAGCCAGATGGACTTGGAACCATCCCCTGGATTTTGTTCCCCCAAGACCCATTCTGCCACCCAACCCCTCCTGCCTCATCATCCTCCCAGAAGTAACCCCACCCCACAACTCCAGCAGACATTGGCCCAGGTACAGTTCACACCAGTCAGAAGAAAAGCAGTCCCTCCCCTGGGCTCCACATTCTGGTCTAAAACTTCAGAACAAGACTTCAACTTTACTATGGAACAATATGGATCTTGGACACAAGTCTTCCAAAGGGCCAGCAGAGACATCCTAGTGGACGTGAAGACTATCCGGTCACAAGAACCCTTGTCCACTTAGACCAGAAGACCAGAGAGGAAACAGAAAAAAGGGAACAAAACACCCAACCAACAAAGACAAACAGGAATCAACACCTGAAGGTAGTCATCCTAAATCCAGATGGCTAAATACCAGTGTAAGAACACAATAACAGAAATGACAATATGACACCACCAAACCCAGCTATCCTATGACAGCAAAATCAGAACATTCCAATGCAATTGAAGCACAAGAAAATTACCATGAAAATGACTTTATGAAGATCACAAAGGTCCTTAAGGAGGAAATGAGAAAGCCCCTTAAATAAATTGAGGAAAACACAAACAGAAAAATGGAAGCAATCAAAAAATCCTTTAAAGAATGCCAAGAAAAAAACAAACAAGCTCAAGACCTGGAAATGGAAATAGAGGCAAGAAAGAAAACACAAAGAGAAGGAATTCTGGAAATTCAAAAAAAGGCTTTCCAATTAGAGAGACTGAAGAACCAAGCTGGTGTAGCTATCCTAATGTCTAACAAAATAGACTTCAAACCAAAATTAATCAAAAGAGATGGAGAAGGACGTTTTATATTCATCAAAAAAAAACAGAAAGAGTATGCCTCAATTCTTAACATCTGTGCACCAATACAAGAGCACCCTAATTTGTATAAGAAATATTACTAACACTTAAACCACACATCGAACATCGAACATCAATAATGACAGACTTCAGCACTCCAACTCTCACCAATGAACAGGTGTCTCAGACAGAAATTGAACAGAAAAATAAGAGAACTAACAGATGTTATGACTCAAGTGAACCTAACAGATATCTACAGAACAATTCACCAAAACATAAAGCAATATACATTCTTCTCAGCACCTCAAGGAACCTTCTCCAAAATTGACCATATACTAACTTGGTCACAGAGCAAGTTTCAAGAGATTAAAAAAAAAAGGAATAACCCTATGTATCTTATCAGATCACCATGCATTAAAGTTGGAGTTCTGCAACAACACAAACTACAGAAAGCCTACAGGCTCATAAAAACTGAATAAATCTCAGCTGAATTACCAATGAGCCAAGGAAGAAATACAGACGAAATTAAAGACTTCCTAGAATTCAATGAAAATGAATGCATAACATACCCAAATTTATGAAACACAATGAAAGCAGTGCTAAGAGGAAATTTGATAGCACTAAGTGCCTGCATAAAGAATTTGGAATGAATTCATACTAGCAACTTAATGGGACAGCTGAATGCTCTGGAACAAAAAGAAGTAAACACACCCAAGAGGAGTAGACAGCAGGAAATAATCAAACAGAGGGCTGAAGTCAGTAAGATTGAAGCAAAGAGAGCAATACAAAGAGCTGATACTTAGAGAAAATCCATAAGATAGACAAACATTTTTCCTACCTAACTAAAAAGCAGAGAGATATCCATTTCTAAAAGAATGGACAATTTCTTAATAGATACTACATATAAAAATTAAAACAAGATTTGATAAACAACTTGAATAGAACTATAACCTCTCATTAAACATCTCTCAACCAAAAAAAAAAAACCCTCAATGCCAGACGGTTTCAGTACAGATTTCTACCATAATTTTAAATAAGAGCTAATATCAATACTCATCAAATTATTCCACAAAATAGAAACAGAAGGAATATTGACAATTTTTTAATGAAGTCATGGTCACCCTGATACCTAAACTACATAAAGATTCAACAAAGAAAGAGAATTACAAACCAATTTCCCTGATGAATATTGATGTAAAAATTACTCAATAAAATACTGGCAGCCTGAATCCAAGAAAACACATCAAAAATATCATTTACCATGATTAAGTAGGGTTCATCCCAGAGATATAGAGATGGTTCAACATAAAAAAAATCTGTCAATGTGATCCACTATAAAAACAAACTGAAATAAAAAACACACATGATCATGACAGTAGATTCTGAAAAAGCCTTTGACAAGATCCAACACATCTTCATGATAAAAGTCTTGGAGAAACAGGCACACAAGGAACATATCTATACATAAAAAAGCAATATACAGAAAGACAACAGCTAATATCAAAATAAATGTTGAGAAACTCAAAGCAATTACAATTAAATCAGGAACAAGACAAGGCTGTCCACTCTCTCCATATCTGTTCAATATCACACTCAAAGACCTAGCTAAAGCAATACAACAACAAAATAAGATCAAGGGGAAAGGAAAAATTCAACACATCTTTATTTGAAGATGATATGGTACTATACATAAGAGACCCAAACTTCTACTAGGGAGCTGTTACAGATGAAAAACACCTTCAGTGATATGGCTGGATACAAGATTAACACACACAAAAAAAAAATCAGCTACCCTTTTACAAGCAATGATAAATGGACTGAGAAAGAAATCAGGGACGCATCACCCTTTAAAAAAGCCACAAATAACAGAAAGTATCTTGAGGTAACTCTAATGAAGCAAGTGAAAAACCTGTATGACAAAACATTCAAGTCTCTGAAGAAAGAAATTGGAGAAGATATAAGAAGATGGAAATAGTTCCCATGCTCATGTATTGGTAGGATTAACGCAGTAAAAATAGCCTTCTTACAAAAAGCAATCCACATATTCAATGCAATCCCCATCAAGATTCCAACACAATTCTTTACAGACCCTGAAAGAGTCATACCCAACTTCATATGAAAAAAAAAAAAGATCCAGGATAGTCAAAATAATCCAGTACAATAAAAAACTTCCATTAGTATCTACATTCCTGATTTCAAGTACTACTACAGAGCTATATTAATAAAAACAGCATAATATTGGCATGGTATTGGTATAAAAACAGACAGATGGATCAATGGAATTAAACTCAAGACCAAGACAGAAATACACACACCTATGGACACCTGATTTTTGACAAATAAGCAAAAAAATTATACAAAGGAAGAAAGAAAGCATCTTCAGCAAATGGTGGTAATATAACTTGATGGCAGCATGTAGAAGAATGAAAATAGATCCACAACTATCACCCCAAATAAAACTCATGACCAAGTGTATCCAAGACCTCAACATAAATTCAGTAACACTGAACCTGATAAAAGAGAAAGTGGAAAATAGCCTTGAATGCATAAGCACAGAAGGCAACTTTCTAGACACCAATAGCTCAGGCACTAAGATTGACAATTAACAGATGGGACCTCATGAAACTGAAAAGTTTCTGTAAGGCAAAGGACACTGTCTATAGGACAAACTTGGTATGTACTCACTTTTAAGTGGATATTAGGTATAAAGTAAAGGACAGCCATGCTACAATTCACGGACCCAGAAAGGTTAGGTAACAAGGAAAAACATAGATCTCTCTGGCAAGGTGAAGTACAAGAAATGGGGGCGGTAACATGAGGGATCTGGTTGGGAGATGGATGAAAGAGGAGAGCACTAAAAGAGAAGACTGGAAAGGAGACACATCTTGGGGACAGGTTAAAAACCTGGTGTAAGGGAAACTCCCAGGAATCTACAAGGACGACCCCAGCTAAGACTCAAAGAAATAGCAGAGAAGTAGCCTGAGCTGGCCTTCTGGTACCGAGCAAGACTTTAAGTAGAATGATTGGAATACCTGCCCAACCACACAACCTTTGACCTACATTCTGTCCTCCCTCTGGGATATGTGGCGATATGTGTGTGTGTGTGTGTGTGTGTGTGTGTGTGTTTGTAAAAACAGTGGCGTGGAAACTGTGTGAGGTCCTAACCAATGACTGATACAGCTGATCCAGCCTCTGAACCATACCATGAGAGGGAGCCTGCCCTTAATATTGCATGGAGTAGCAGGACTCAGAAGCTGGATGGCCCAAAGACCTAGGATAGAAACAAACATAGTCAAAGAATATAATGATGCCTAATACTATTCTTCTACACTCATAGATTGGAGATCACCCCAACTGTCATTAGAGAGCCTTCATCCAGTAATGGATAGAAATAGATGCAGAGACCTACAGCCAAATATTGGGAATTCTTCTGAATATACATGCAGAGGACCTGGAGCAGATTTCTGTAGCCCTGTGCTTACTTCTTCAGTCTCTGTGAGCTCGTATGAGTCTTGCTTGGTTGATTAAAGGGGTCACATTCTCGTAGTGTTCTTCCACTACTCTGGCTCTTACAACCTTTCTGCCTCCTCTTCCTTGGGATTCCTTAAGCTATGAGGGGAGGAATTTGATGGAGAACTCCAATTATACTTGGCTTCTCTCCTTGTAATATCTAGCTGCGGATCTTTGCATGTGATCTGAGTATAACAATATCATTAGTAATCATTTTATTGATTGATTTTTTTTAAGACAGAGTTTCTCTGTGTAAGTGCTCTGGCTGTCTAGGAGCTTGCTTTGTAGATCAGGCTGGCCTTGAACTCACAAAGATCCCCTGACTTTGCCTCCCAAGTGCTGGGATTAAAGACATGTGTCACACACAGCTTTTTAATTCATTTATTCATTTTCAGGGCAGTAGTGTTTGTTTTATCCTAAGTCTCTGGGCTATCTAGTCTCTGGTTTTGGGTCATACAAGCAATATCTGGATTGAGTTCCTTCTTGTTGGGTAGGCCTTATGTCAAATCAGATATTTGTTGGCTACTCTCACAAATTCTGTATCATTGCCCTAGCATATTTTGCAAGCAAGACAGATTGTAGGTTAAAAGTTTTATGACTGGATTGGTGTCCATGTTTTTATTTCAAAGCCTGTAGAGTACCTTCCTACACCAAAGAGTCAAGAAATTATGGGTGAAGGTTCCATGCAGGTACCAGCTCAACTTCTCCACGTTTAGTAAGTTTGTGTGGATGTTTTTCTTGACCATGCAGACCCTCTGCCAGTTTCTCGAGAGCAATATTTTGTCTTAACAACAGTCTGTGTTGCTTGGGAATTTCCACAAGACCCCCTTGGCCAAGAACTCAACTGAATGCAGCTTAGCTCTGTCATGGGAAGGCTCACTTGACTGCAAGAGTGTTGTGAAATATTTGTTAATTATGTAAGGATGTGTTACGTTTGTTTGTGCTGCATGTTTAATTATGTAAAAATGTGTTGCATTTGTTTCATCTTGTCTGTCTGACTAACCTGATTGCTCTAATTAACAGCTTAACAGTCAATAGATGAGTCTGGACTGGTGGGCAGAGAGAGTAAGCAGGAGGAGAAAGCTAGGCTCAAGAGCAAAGGAGGAGAGAATGAGGAGAATGAGGGAGAAAGAGCGGGGCACAGCTAAGGCTAGAACCCAGGCAGACACAAGAAGCTGTAAAAGTGAGACAGACAGAAGGAAAGAACAGTAAAAAAGCCCTGAGGCAAATGGACATAAAGAGACACGAGTTACGTTATAAGAGCTAACAAGAAGTAAACATAAGATAAGGCTGAGCATACATAACTAATATTAAGTCCCCATATCATGATTTAGGAGCTGGTTGGTGGCCCAAAAGAAAAAGTCTGCTATACAAGAGATGGCCAGTTGAGACTCAGTGTCCCCCATTACTAGGAGTACTCATTAGGATCACCTCCATACGTTCCAGGAAGTTTCTACTGCATTAGGTCTCCACACTATCCCCAAATGCCAGCCTATTCCAGCCATTTCTCCCTTCATTCTCTTCCTCCATCCCACCTCCCCTACTACCTGATTTCCCCTGCCCCTGTCCCCACCTGCCCCCAGTCCACCCATAAAATCTATTCTAGTTCTCCTTCCCAGGGAGCTCAATGTTTCCCCCATAGACCTCTCTTCTTTATTTAACCTTTCTTGGTCTGCAGACTGTAGTTTAGTAATCATTATTAATGGCTAGTATCCAGTGTTCGCTTATATGCAAATACACACCATATTTGTTTTTCTTTGTCTGGATTACCTCACTCAGGATGACATTTTTCTAGAATCATCTATTTTCCTGCAAATTTCATGATGCCATTAAAAAAAAAAAAAAACGAGTAATGCCCCATTGTCTGTTTGAACCACCTTTTCTTTAACCCTTCTTTTGTTGAGGGAACTATGGGTTGTTTTAAGTTCCCAGCTATTATGAATAAAGCAACTATGAGCATAATTGAGCAAGTGTCCTTATGGTAGGGTGGAGAGTCCTTTGGTTATATGTCTAAGATTGGGATAGCTATGTCTTGAGGTAGATTGATTTCCAAATTTTTGAGGAACTGCCATATTGGTTTTGACAGTGCCTGAACAACTTTGCACTCTCCCCAGTAATGGGGTGTTCCCTTTGCTCTACAACCTCACTAGCATGAACTGTCCCTTGAGTTATTGATATTAGACATTCTGAGAGGTGTAAGATAGAATCTCAGAGTAGTTTTGATTTGCATTTCCCTGACAGCTAAGTATGGTGAATATTTCTTTGTTTCTCAGCCATTTGCATTTCACCTATTGAGAAGTCTCTGTTTAGATCTGGACCCCATTTTTAATTGTATTATTTGGTGTGTTGATGTCAAGTTTCTTGAGTTCTTTATATATTTTGGATATTAGCCTTCTGTCAATGGTAGACTTGGTAAAAATCTTATACCAGGTCTTTTCTTTTGTGCCACCAACCAGCTTCCAAATCATGACTCAGACTTGTTATTAGTTTTCAATGCTCATCCTTAGCTTAACTCTTTTCTGTCTAATTCTTTCAACTTAAATTAATATGTTTCTCTTCATCTACATTTTGCCATGGGGCTTCTTACTTTTCTTTCTATATATCTTACCTTCACTGTGTCTCATGTCTGCTGGCTGCCAGCTACCTGGCAGACTCCTGGCATCTCCCTCTTTCATTCCCCCTTCTTCTCTTGTGCCTCTTCTCTCTGAGCCTAGGTTTCTCTTCCTGTTTACGCTTTTTGCCTCTAACCCTGCCTATTCTTTCTCCTACCTAGCTATTGGCCATTCAGCTCTTTAATAGATCAATCAGGTGTCTTAGGCAGACAAGGTGAAACAAATGCAACACGTCTTTACATAATTAAACAAATGCAGCATGAACAAAAGCAACACACTCTTATATAGTTAAAGTACTATTACACAGCATGAATAAATGTAACACATCTTTGCATAGTTAAAATGACATTCCACACCAAAATCTTTTCCCATTCTGTGGTCTGCTGTTTTATCCTTTTAGTGGTGTCCTTTGACTTACAGAAGCTTTTCAGTTTTATGAGATAACCTTCATTGATTGTTGACCTCAGTGACTAAGATATGGGTACTCTGTTCTGAAAGTCATCTCCTGTGCCAATGCGTTCAAGCCTGCTACTCTTCTCTTCCATCAAATCCAGCGTGCCCGGTTCTATGTTGAGGTCTTGAATTTTTTCAGACTTGAGTTTTGTGTAGGATGTAGATATGGATCTATTAGTATTCTTATACATGCAGACATCTAGCTTGACCAGCACCACTTGTTAGAGATGCTTTTGTTTTTCCAGTGTGTATTTTTGGACTCTTTAACAAACATGTGGTGGGCATAGGTGTGTGAATTGATGTCTGAAACATCAAGTCTATTTCTTTGATAAACTTCTCTGTTTTTATACTAATATCATGAAGTTTTTAGATCTTTAACTCTGTAGTAAAACTTGAAATTAATCATGGTGATGCCTCCGAAAATTCTTTTATTGCTAAGGATTGTTTAAACTATCCTGTTTTTTTGTTTGTTTGTTTTTAGTTTTTCCATGTGAAGTTGAGAACTCTCCTGTCAGAAGCTGTAAATAACTGTGTTGAAATTTTGAGGGAGATTGCACTGAATCTGTAGGTTGTTTTTGGTAGGATGACCATTTTTACTATGTTAATCCTATCAATCCATAAGCATGGGAGATCATTCCATCTTCTGAAGTCTTATTCAAGTTCTTTCTTCAAACACTTGAATTTTTTATCGTACAAAATTTTCACTTGCTTGGTTAAAGCTACCTCAAGATAATTGAGGCTATTGGGAAAGACATTATTTTTCTGATTTCTTTCTCAGTCCATTTGTCATTTGTACATAGGAGGCTACTTTTTTTTCAAGTTAATCTTGTATCCAGCTACTTTGCTGAAAGTGCTTACCAGCTGTGGGGGCTTCCAAGGGGAATTTCTAGGATCACCTATGTATACAATCTTACCATTTGCAAATAAAGATACTTTGATTATTTTTCCTTTCTAATTCTTATCCCCTTGATCTCCATTTGTTGTCTTATTGCTCTAGCTAAGACTTCAAGAACTATATTGAATAAATATGGAGAGAGTGGACAACCTTGTCTTGTTTTGATTTTAGTGAAATTACTTTGAATTTCTCTTCATTTAACTTGATGTTAGCTATAGGCTAACTGTAAATTGTCTTTACTATGTTTAGGTATGTCCCTTGTATTCCTAATCTCTCCAGGACTTTTATCACAAAGAGGTGTTGCGCTTTGTCAAAGATTACTCTCCATCTAATGAGATGATCATGTGGTTTTTGTCTTTGCTGATTTTTGTGTATAGAACCATCCCTGAATCTTTGAGATAAAGTCTATTTGATTATCATGGTTGGTCATTTTGAGAATTTTTACTTTGATGAGCATTTAGTGTCCTTTCTATCTCTTTTGATTAATTTTGGATTAAGGTCTAGTTTTGTTAGATATTAAAATGGCTACACGAGCTTGCTTTATAGGTACATTTGCTTGGAGTATCATTCATGCCTATCATTGATGTTGAGGTGTGTTTCTTGAATGCAACAGAAGGATGGATCTTGTTTTTGAATCTATTTTATTTATTAGTCTATATCTTTTTATTGGGGAATTGAAACTGCTGATACTGAGAAACATCAATGACCAAAGATTGTGGATTCTTGTTATTTTGTTATTGATGATGGTGATATGCATGAGTGTGAGTGAATGTGTGTGTGTGTGTGTGTGTGTGTGAATGTATTTGTGTGCTCACCCTCTTTTAATTTTGTAGGCATGAGATTATCTATTTCCTATGTGTTCATGGGTGTAATTAACTTCTTTAGGTTCGAGTTTTCCATCTAGTACCTTTTATAGGACTGAATTTTTAGATAGATGTGTTGGGAGGAGGCTACTTGTTTGTCCTGGCTGCCCAAAACAGAAATAATCACACAGATACTGTATTAATTAAATCACCGCTTGGCCCATTAGCTCTAGCTTCTTATTGGTTAACTCTTACATATTAATTTAACCCATCTCCACTAATCTGTGTATCACCATGTGGCTATGGCTTACTGGGTAAAGTTCCATCTGGCATCTGTCTCTGGTGGGGCCTACATGGCTTCTCTCTCACTCCGCATCCTCTCTCCCAGCATTCGCCTTAGTTTTTCCCACCTAGCACTGTTCCCCTATGGCTCTGCTATAGGCGCAAAGAAATTCCTATATTTATCAATAGTAATCACAGAATACAGAGGGAAATCCCATATTACCTCTCTTTTTCTGTTTAAATAAAAAGGAAGATTTTAACTTTAACATAGTAAAATTACATAGAACAGGTATCAAGCAAAAACTACAGTTACAATATTTATATCTTCTTTATCTTTTATCATAACTAAGGAAAACTATAACTATAAATTCTTCAACTCCA
>LOEQ01010279.1:976-12065 GCA_001685075.1 Bramus lutescens | reverse complement strand
AGGATAGTGTTTTCTATTTCCATCCATTTGCATGCAAAATTCAAGATGCCATTGTTTTTGTAGCTGTGATTCTTACATGTCTTCCTAATCAGCTGAGAATCCAAAGACTTGCAGTGCACATACTTGGAAAGAAACTCACCTAGGTACAGATTTGAGCAGTACTTCTCAAAACCTTATCAAACTGTTCGAGGGCTAGAAGGACAAAGTCTAGGACAAATTTAAAACTCTAAGAATGAGAAATCTGGGGCTGGAGAGATGGCTCAGTGGTTAAGAGCATTGCCTGCTCTTCCAAAGGTCCTGAGTTCAATTCCCAGCAACCACATGGTGGCTCACAACCATCTGAAATGAAGTCTGGTCCCCTCTTCTGGCCTACAGACATACACACAGACAGAATATTGTATACATAATAAATAAATAAATAAATAAATAAGCAAGTAAATAAATATTTAAAAAAACACCCACACTGATGGGCTTAAAAAAAAAGAATAGGAAATCATTAACTGTACTTTAATAAACCATACTGACTTATGTTCTGGCTTTGAGAAATGCTAGCTTTCTGAGAACATTCAGGGAGAGTACTTGAAGAATGTGATGTCTTTCCACACCTCCTATTTAAAATACCAGTCAGGTAGGTCCCTTTCCCCCAGTGTACCATGACTTTGTGATTTGGCATCCAGAAACTAGCCTGCATCAAGAAATGAAGGCTAATATTAAAAAACCAGCACTTTCTTAATACCAATTTGCTATGCCTCAATTGATTCAATATTATAATGTCATATTGCTTCAGGTTTCTAATATGGTGGTTCAGGTTCCCACTGCCATGATACTTAGCTCTTGATATCATGAGTGTTTTTTTTTTGTAACAAAATGCACCACATAATGACAAAAGTAGAGAGTGGTTATAAACACTGGATGCCTCTGAGAAAAGCTAGCCAAAGTAATTAAACAGGGCATTCCTCTATTTTTATCTCTAGAGAGGAGGAAATCTAGGCAAGATGCCATTAGGACGATGCAATGAAATATGACAGGACCAGCATACTTAACCAAAACCCTTCATAATTTGTGACTTTTTTCTTTGTTGAATAATGGATAAACAATGAAGAAACAGAAAATGAGTGTTTACCTTTTATCTTATCTTAAAACATATTTCTTAGGAAGAAACAACTTGAAGCAATCCCCACAGAATTCATGACTTCATATGATCAGTAGAAGATAACCATCAATAGGAGATAATCAAGTACTCCTGTGTTAGAACTACCAGGAAAAAATAGGATACTGATGGCTAGAGAATACTCCCTCCACAGCAGAGGAAAGTCATTAGTGAGGAATCCAATGTGGTCCACTATCCTAGGCTCAATATCCGAGCATCAGATGACAAGAAATAACAAAGTTTTCTATTTGCCCTGTAGTCACATTGATGAATTTCCAATATCACCATAGAATCTTCATCCAGGAAATGATGGAAGCAGAGGCAGAGAGCCACAGCAAAGCACTGGGTTGAGCTCCCAAAGTCCTGTTGAAGAGTGGGAGGATATGAGCAAAGAGGTCAAGACCATGATGGGGTCACCCACTTATTGGCCAAGCTAATGGGAGCTCACTAACTCCAGCAGGACAGAGAATAAACCAGCATAGGACCAAACTAGTCCCTCTGAATTTTGGTGACATTTGTACAGCTTGGGCAGACTGCAGGGTCACTGTCAGTGGCACCAGGATTTATCCCTACTGCTTGTACTGGCTTTTTGGGAACTCATTCTCTTTGGATGGATACCTTGCTCGGCTTAGATATGGTAGGGAGGACCTTGATCTTTCCTCAAAGCAATGTGCCTTACCCTTTCTGAGGAGTGGATGGGGTTGTGGTAGGAGGGAAGGTTGAGGGAATGGGAGGAAGAGAGGGAGTGGGAACTGGGATTGGTATGTAAAATAAAAAAGATAGTTTTTTTTTTAAATTACAAAGTGTCATGTGTTTGTACCCTGGAGCTAAATGGAGGAAAAGAAACACTAGCCAGACAGCAGCAATTCTTCTCCACTCTCTTCTATTTTAATTCCACTAAACAGTGAGCTACAGCAAAAAGAAGGAATGACTCTGATTAGTTCTGATTCTGCACAGCTATTAAAAGTGGCCTTCTTCCTTCTTGCTGTAATATTACAAAGGACGTTACTTGTCCATGGCAAATCTCCATGTATTTCTGTCTTCTTGCTTGGGAACTCAGTGTCTGTTCTGAATTTTCACCGCCCTCCCCTCTGTTACTGTGGCTGTGCACCTTCCTGTTAAAAATATGCTGCTGCTAATTTCCAAAACTTAACAATAATCCTCATCTAATTCACATATTATAACTATTGAATTAAACCTCTGTTTAACAGTTCCATCTACCACCTCTACTTCCTGTTGCATTTAACCAGTCTTACGTTCAATCACTGTCATGCAGGTCCTAACAATGAACTTTAGCACCATCCACACCCCAATAACATCCCTACATAAAGGATGTATCTGTCCAAAAGGCCAATGTTAGGAGCACCAAATAACATTATTCTCAGTCTCTTTCTTCCTAACATAGGAGTGTCTAAGTGTGTAGAACTAAGTGCCTACTCTCCTATCATCATCTTGCTCTTAATCCTACCACATCTGTACCAGCAGTTAACCATCAGCATCTTGCCTTCCTCCTACCACATCTGTACCAGCAGTTAACCATCAGCATCTTGCCTTCCTCCTATCACATCTGTACCAGGAGTCAAGCATACTACAAAAAGCATTCCACTTGACATTTTATGGCTGTCTTTGTATGATGCCAAATTTGAACTTGGAATGCTTCCAAATCTCCCAAGCCTCTGATGTTTTTGTCCAAATCTTATAATTCAAGGTTTGTTTTTCACTCATTCATTTCAGGAACATCTATGGCAAGATGTACTTGAGAGATCCTAAGGTAGAACAGAACAGAGGTCCAGGGTAGTGTGGCTCACTGGTCATTCCCTTCCATTAACAAGTAAGGTAACATTCCAAAGACTTACAAAATACAAAGTGAGGAGAGATTTGGGGCTTGAGGGGAGCTCACGCTGCATCAAGAGCAAAGGCAACATTCCCCTTATTTTATATTCTTCACACGTAGCTGCATATGTGGTGTATATGGTTAATGAGAAAATGAAGCCTTTTGCTCCTCGAATTGAAAACACTGCCTGGACATGCCCTCCTGGACTCGCATTCCTCTAGAACTCCTTATGTGCCTACCTATTACAGATAAATGTTTGTGCTCCCCCCAATGTAATAGTCTTTATTGGTGTATATTGGTGTAGGCTTTGAGAGATGATTCTTTCATGGTTATGCCTTCATGAAGGGACAGTGGCCAGAAAAAGGAGAATTGAAGAATGCCTGGCTGTCTGCCTTGTGAGCACTCAGTAAGAAGATGGCCACATCTAAGGAAGCAGATCCTCAGGAAAAATCTCCCAGTATCTTCATCTTGGACTTCCCCGTCTCCAATACTGTAAAAAATAAATGTCTCCATTGGAAAGCTACTCAGCTTAGGGTGTTTTTAATATAGCACTCAAGTGAGTTCTTGACATACCGTCCCCCTGAAATGTACCTGTCCTCTATTCCTTTATTTCCAGGTAGAGCTAAAAGTACTAAGTAAAACCCAGCCACTGTGACAAATTGGTGGCCGGTGACTGTTTTATATACCTATTAGTAATTGCATTTTAACAAGAATCTCGATATTTCCCTAAAGCAGAAAGCATCGACCTGTGATCTTGTTGCTTGCAGAATATTTGCAAATGTTGAGACACTTTTTTATTAATGCTGCTGGAAAAGACTGTTCCTAACATTTGCTAGATAAAAGGAATAACATTTCAAAATCTTCTATAATACACAAGATAACCCTTTGTCAAAGGGTTACCTGGTCCTAGTGTCTGTAATGCTGAAGTTACGCAACCCTGGCTCATCCCTAAAAACTAGGACATTTGAAGGTCTCTCAGTGATGTAGTGATAACTGCGCTTGGGAAGGAGGCAAAGGCAGTCTTGAATTTCTCTTCTCATAACCCAGATCTAGGCTGAATTGGCAGTTACCTAAGGACAACCTCTTTGCACAGACGATTAGAAACTTAGGGAATAAAAACAGCTCATTCCATTTTCTCATCACTGTTAACAAAAGACCAGAGGGAGCCATTTAAAGGAGCAGTGATTGATTTTTCTTGAGGAGTCAGAGATGTTGGACCTCAGTTGCTTTGTTCCATACATTGGGGCATAGCATTGTGGCAGCAAGCATCTGAGAAAGGTTCTTATTTGTGAGACCAAGAGAGAGAAAGAGAGCAGGACAGGGAAGAGCAAGAGCCATGAATAATGTATCCCCCAAAGTCCTGGCCCTAGTGACTTCTTCCATCTGGCATCTTCCTTTCAGTTTCTACAATTTAATGCAATATTGCCACAAACTGGGACAAAACATTTAAAAAGACAATATTTTTGCACCAAACCATGATAATAATTAATACCATTAAGAAGTTTTGGTGCTGTTTTTCTTGATATTTCTGACTGTGCATCCTGAGTATATCGAGAATAAATACACACACCATATGTTTTTTCACACACTTGAAAACTCATGCAATTTTCCATATAAATTATTCTTCTTATACTTACCACTGCCAAGTATTTCAATCATTTGTTAATGCTCAAGACACTGTGGCCATGATAGTTGCATCCACAATATTAAAATTAAATGACAAGGGTTGGAATATAAGTCTGCATTAAAGTATTTGCCCAGTATGTGCCAGTCTTAGGGTTCAATCTGAAAAATTAAATACATTGATAAATTGAATGCTGACCTCATACTAAGTCCTGAGAAGCTATAATTGTTCATTATAAACTCCAAGCTCTGTTTGGGGTTCTCTTTATTTGTTTCAATACATTTAAAATATTTAGATTATTTCATCATGTAAGTTTCAGGTAAAAATAATCAACACGACTTACTCTAGCACCATAATGTCACTGGGGATGGTCCTTCAGGCTCCAACAAATGACCAGCTCATTCATGGAGTGAGAATTACTCAAAAAGCTCTACCCACTCTTCATTTTCCAAATGCACACATGAAAGTCTTCTCTGATTTTTCGGTTGGGGAGACCAGAGAAGCAGTGCCTCATACCTTCTCTATGAGCCCATCTGTCTTATCAGAAAGAACCATTAAACTCACATGTACTGACCTGTTTTCAGTAAACTGAACGTGGTTCCAATAGAACAGACACCTTTCTCATTGTTTTTCATTCATCAACATTTAATAAAACTGTATAGTCTTACTATAGACCAATTTATCTCATGTTCTGTTCATTCTGAAATAAGCAAAACCTACTCTCAAACATTAAACATTCTCTTCCTGCTCCACTGTCCTGGAACTTCTGGGTATCAGAAAGTACAAGGGAAGGTAGAGATATTGATGGTGGTGTCTGAGCTCCTGGCTTTCAGTTCTTTCCTTCTCTATTTGTGTGATGTATGAGCTCAGCGTATATGATGGCTAATACTGATTACCAACTTGACATGGTCTAGAAGAGAGGTTCTCAACCTGTGGGTCTCAACTCCTTAGGAGGTGAAATGACCCTCTAACAAGAGTGGCCTAAGACCATCGGAAAACACAGATATTTACATTATTATTCACAACAATAGCAAAATTACAGTTATGAAGTAAGAGTGAAAGCAATTTTATAATTGGGGGTAACCAAAGCATGAGGAACTATATTAAAGCCTTAGGAAGGTTGAGAACCACTATTAAGAAACACATATGAAGCACATCTCTGGGCATGTTTGTGGTGGAGTTTTTGAATTGAGCTGAGATGGGAGAACCCAAACTAAATGTTGGTAGCATCATTCCATGCACTAACTTACCTGACCGAATTAAAAGAAGGAAGTCAGGGAAGCACCAGCATTCATCACACTCTGCTTCCTGGCCAGGAACAAAATATGACCAGTGGCCTTGTGCTCCTGACAGCACATCTTCCTGTCTCCCACCATGTTGAGCCGCACCCTTGAACTGGGAGCTAAAATTAAACCCCTCCTTTTCCAAGTTGCTTTCGTCAAATATTTCATCAGAGAATGAGAAGTCACTACTAAAGCCTTTTACTTAACTGCTCTGCACAATGTTCTTAGCCCTAGAGTGGGGCTAGCATGATTACATGGGCTGTGAGAATTAGTTCTTTTCCTAACACTTGAGAAGTGTCTAGCACACATCTGTGTTTAGCAGTTGCATTGTTAATTAAAGAAGATGCGTTAAACACCATTAACTCAGTTCACTTTGCCAAAATCACAGGTCTACACACTGCTCTGACCAACACTCCAGAAGTACATGGTACTATTTGATCCTCTTTCTTGGTTTTAGCTTCATCTTTGTCAAGAATACCTAGCTTTGTGGCATTTAAAGATAATCTTCTTTGATAGAAAATATGTCAGCAAAATAGACATTGAAGTCTTCCAATTTCTCATGTTCTATTAAAATTTCACCGTCTGCTGTCTCCATGGGCTCAGTTCCAGCCTTGGTATTATTATATTCTACATGTTTAATCTTTTGAAATATATGAAGAGAAAGGAGAGAGTATGAGAAAACAATACACAAAAATCTCTGACTAAATATAAACAAATATTACATCTAAACATAACTCCTGAATAATCACTTCCCTGTCAATGTATTTTAATGAATTTTTTGCTTATTAATTTACAATAAGTAACAACACAGGACAACTTGACTGGAATCCTTTCTCTTGCTAAATAGAAAACACCTGCTGCTATGTGATGTATAATCATATAACTTGGAGTTTTACTCTTAATCAATTAATCTCTCCTTTTGTTTACTAAGTAAAGCAATCTAATGGCAAGACACATATAAAGGCAGAAGTAGAGGCCAACTCCACATGTTACAGACACTGCCTTTCATTCCAAGCATATTGCTATACATCCCCTAGAACAGGTGCAAACAGTAACATATTTATATTTGAATTCTAAACTGGAAAAATATCATTAAAAACATTTTAATTGACTGTTTTTGCTATGCATGTCTTTTCCTTTTATATAATTAATTTTTTGAAACTTCAAAGGACACAGTTGAGAAATCTAAGTTCTATTAACTCAAAAATGGTTGAGAACTCTAAATTTTACAGAGACCAAAAAATAACAAAAGTTTAAAATAATAGATTCAGAAAATAGAATTGGACCAATCTATTCACAAAAGATACACTTTTCTTTGTAAGACTACAGATCTCACCATGCTAACACATTACCAGTGCAATCCTCTCCATTTCAATAAAGGTTTCCAAGGGACCTTCAAAGCCCTATTTATACTGAGGGAATTCTACAAAGGCCATTTTCTGCCTATCTTCAGTACCAGCAGTGAAACTTATTACAAAATAAATAATAAATGAATACTTCTGAGTAATGTTTTTCTTCTTGCTAGGCTTCATTCCAGGAGGAGCCTTCTATTCATGCCCACCAGTATTCCATGTTGTTGGTTCATGTGTAAGGTAAATTTGTCATCTAGATGCTCTATGCTGGGTATGCATTTTGATAGAGTTAGTTGATGCTTCAGGAGCAGGTATCCAAGCAGAATGTGAGGAGTTAATTTGTGGCTTTACAAGCCAGATCTCAGATCACAGTGTTTTTTCCTAAGAGAGTATATTTTTGTATGGTTATCCTGTATCTATAGCAGTTGCTTCAAAATCAGAGATTTCCTACCAGAGATTGGGCCTCTATTTTTAATAAGAAATGTTCTATGCTGTTTCAGAAGTTATGAAAAATTATATTGCAGGACATTGCAGAAGACAATCCCATGGACTAGGGATGTAGCCCAAGTAGAACATGGGCCTCTCACACTGGGCTTCCAGTACTTCCAAGAAGAAAGGAGAATGAGGAAGATGAGAAAGTGAAATCTCAGAAGGATAAATACAATCACTCCTTGGATGAACATGTAGAGTCTCTTAAAGAAAAGCAAATCAAAGAGGGACAAAGAGAATGGCCTCAAAGAAAGGGTCCATGGTATATGAAGCAAGCCCTTTGAAGATGCAGTGTATAAAGAAATGCCTGACACTTCCCCCACCCACCACCCTTTAGATTTTGTAAGCACACAGGCCTTCCAGGACTTTGTAAAGAACAGAGCTGACATTTTATGGTTTGAGCAGGAGGAAGATGTCTTTCCAAATAGCAAAGTAGACGAAACGTTAAGTGCATAAAAGAAAATAATTGCATCATCTGGTTGAATGGACCCCAATAACGCCTTTACCATATTAGTACTAAATGTAAAATGATCAGCTTAGTGTCTGGCACAGTTCAGGAGAAAATGCCAAGGCAACAGAGTCAATGGAAAGCACAGTCAATGAGCATACAGAACTACAAAAAATGTTTCACCAGCTAAGACCTCAGAACTCCCAAGTTTCTCACTCTCTATATGAAAGATTTTTGCACATTATTTCTCAAAGCAATCTAGAAATCAGAAAAGAAAAAATATTGTAATTATTCCTATTTTTTAAGAAAGGTAAAGCACAAATGTGGAAAACAGCAAATTCGAACGTTGGCAGTTGGTTGTCAATGAAATTTTATGTGGTA
Source organism: Bramus lutescens (assembly GCA_001685075.1). Classification (NCBI taxonomy): domain Eukaryota; kingdom Metazoa; phylum Chordata; class Mammalia; order Rodentia; family Cricetidae; genus Bramus; species Bramus lutescens. Next base: position 3,504 of record LOEQ01010279.1, on the reverse strand, counting down.
GATCTCTGTCTAATAAAAAAAAATTCCAGCTGCCAAACGGTGTGCACTGTGATCCAGTCGTGTTAGATAACAAATACACATGTATAAAAGGCAAAAATGTGCATTAACATTTTAGAAAAACAATTTAAGGGAAAAGCAAAGGATTTTTGCTTTTCCATTGAAAATGGACAATTTTTTGATTATTTTTCTTTTTAATTAATAGTTAAATAATTTTAAAGAAAAAAATGGAAGACTATGTCATGTGCATTTATAACCCATTTAAGTGTCGATTTTAAGTGCGCTATCATTTTAAACAAAGGACATAAATGGTGGGACTCTTCCAAGGAGCACAAAACATTACAAAGTAATGTTTATGAACCAAGCGTAAATAATGAGTGTTTAAGATGCAGGCATGTGTTGATTGGATTAGAACTTGCCAGAGTTGGCCTGGAACAGACTTTGAAATATGTAAGTTTGGAATAGAAGTTGTGTCTACAAATTCATGAGGTTTGCTGTCCTTTCTCTTTATAAAGAATAGGAAGGTAGTCTTCCTTCTTTAGATAATGTGACAAACTAGCTAACGTAAAACTAGTTTTGCATTCTTCTCCTTGAAGTGTAAGGAAAACTATTTGGTACTCTTTTCCTGTATGCAGTGGCTAACTTCCATCATGTTTGACTTCATGACGGTTTCCTATATTCTCAAATTCAATACTGTTGATTCAAAACCTTCTTCATGCTATGAGAACTTATTTCATTGCCTGTCTATCTTCCTTCCTTCTTTCCTTCCTTCCTTCCTTCCTTCCTTCCTTTCTTCTTTCCTACCTACTTTTTTTCCTCCCTCCCTCCCTTCCTACTTTCCTTTCTTTCTTCCTTTTCTCTTAAATTTTCTTGTCTAAATATGTGTCGTCAGCTAACATATAGCCACAGAACACAGTTGAATGTATAGTACAAAAGGGAATTAAGGTTTTATACAAGAATCTTCCCCCAAAAATGCAAGTGCTCTAAATTTTGATTGTCTTGAACTAACTATAATATATGGGCATTCAGCTCTTCCAAACCAAGGCTTCCATCCTGACTTTCTTTGTGAATTGTCTGCACACAGAAAATGTTTGATGGGTTTATTACTTAATATTTGTGTCTGTTTAGCAAGGTAAACAACTAAATTCAGTTACTGTGGCATAACATGGCTTTTCATGTCAATGAAATATTGATGTATTCAATAAACTCCAGCAGAAACTAAAGCACCCTGAGCCTATATTCACCCAATCCAAAAATCTTGTCAATAATTTTGCTGGCATGACAACCATATAGCCAAATAATGTTTTTTTAAGTACTACATTAGAAGCAGCAAATTATCTCTATCAAAATGTCACTTCTGAAAATATCTTCTTTAAGATGACAATGCTGCACACAGCAATCTCCACACTAATGATTAAGCATAATTAAATACTAAACTTCTCCTACAGCCTCGTTCATTCTTAGAATTTTGTTTGTGTGGGCTGAGCTCAATTTCTCTCTCAATTACATCTTGTTTTTGTCAGGGGAAAATGAAGCTCCCAGCTTAAAAAAATATAAAGAGAATTCAAAAACATTCAGCCATATAATGAACCCCAGTGACTCTAAGGACATTTTCTCTAAACAGAGCATGGGATTAACAAGAAGCAGGGAAGGGCAGTGGTGTGCACACATGTGGCCATAAGGAACAGAAGTCGTCCGGAAATGTCTGTGCTCAAGACAATGGTGGGGGTCCTCGCTCCTTTCTACACAGTGGTCAGCACTGCTCAAATTCTGCTTCATTTTAACTTTTAAATATATGTTTGTGTGAACATAAATCAGTAAATTGAAAGAGGAATCTGATAAAGCTTCAGAGAAGTGGGGGAAAGACAAAGCCATGAGAGCAGCGGGAAAAAACTCCTGATTTTAATGTAGTTCCAAAATGTTCATGTGCTGAAAACTTAATTCCCAAATTATATATTTGGAGGTCCAACCTTTAGGAGGTACTTTGGATTATATGAAGTCACAGGGGCTCTCATGATCTTTTTTTCCGCATCTTATTTATTTATTCTTAAATAATAATAGAATCCCAAAACATAGGAGTAGAAGGTGTTTTAATATTATCAACCTCAAATTTTTTTTGGCTATGGGAAAAAAAATCATGGAAAAAGTCTCTCAGATATCTTCAAACTCCAAAACAGCTTGTTTCCACCCCTCAATCCTTCCCAGAGAGATGGCCATTTGTCTGGAACCTGTGCCCCGATATCATGACAGTTCTGAGCTGATGTGATCCCAGATGAGCTGAGGCTATAAGGCAGGGCCAGCTGCACAAGCTCCCAAGATAATGCTTTCCTGACACAACTTCACTGAAGGCTTTCTCCTACCAATGTGCTCCTGGGTGTTAGCTGTGTGTGTTTGTGGAGTCTTCCGGGCTTCCTATCCTGGAAGTTGCCAGACAACTCCTCTCGGCACCTGTGCCCTGCACAGGTGGGTCTGTGCTCTGGCCCTTCCAACTCCTGGGACACTTATTCTTTTTATTATTATTATTATTATTA
>LOEQ01010278.1:2224-14547 GCA_001685075.1 Bramus lutescens | reverse complement strand
TATTTTTTAGGAACAGAAATTTCCTGGACCTTTCTTTTTGCAAATTTTGGGATTTTCTGGGCAGAGTCTTATCTTGAGGGCACTTCTTTATTCATTACTTTTCAAATCTTCTTCTCACTTTAGCAGAAACCTTGACTCCAACATAAACTCCCTGCTACTCTTTTTTTGCTTTGCTTCAAATTTTGTATTCTCTTTGTTCTGCTTGTTCTTTTTTATTAGAGACCTGCACAAGAATGATTACTAAAAACCACGTGACAGAGTCAATAGTAGGCTGCCTTGAAATCTTCTCCAGCAAAGAAATTAACCCAGTACTGTTTGATTGGAAGTGAGACCCCAGCCCTCTAATACCCCTATATCCAAGGAGTCTGGGATGATTGATTGAAAGCATCACCCTGGCATTCATCCTTAGAGTGCCAATGGAGCAGAAAGGGAACAGGAAGCTCCCTTTCAAACCCCCTCCCCCTGGGAGTTGCCTTGGTCTGGACTCCACCTCTGGGAGGCCTGCCAAGCACTGACCCCTCCCCAGGGAGGGTCAGAACCATCCTCACANACCATCCTCACAGGCTATTTAGGCAGCGGCCCAAAAAAGGAGCATGTGGTCTTCAGAGTTTGCCTGGTCCCCCCTTCCCCCACCATGCTTTCCTGGCCACCTGGGAGCGCTGCATTTAGTAAACATGGGCATTGATTTGGTTTAATTTGGTCTGATTGGAATTATTTACATCGGTGGAGAGGCACATCTTAAGGAATATTCCTAACAAGTACCTTTCAATTTAGCCAAAGATAGATTCTTAGGACAAGGCCAGAAAGTAACCACATTCTTTGTCAAAATATCACAAGAATGGTCTCTAGCCCAGTTGCTAATTTTGTTCTCTGAAACCTCTTGAGTTTGGTTCCACAGCTCACATCATCACTACTGTCTTCCAAGATCCGTGTTCAACCATTTTCCTTGAACAAAGTTCCAAAGTCGTCCACATTCCTGAAAAAAAACAAAACAAAACAAAACAAACAAACAAACAAAACAACCTTGTCAGGCCTGTGACAGCAACCATCCATTTCTTGTTATCAATTTCTGTCTTAGTTACTTTTCCATTGGTGTAATAAAAATCATGAGCAAGTGAGCAAGTCAACTCAGAAAAGGAAGCATTTAATTTGGGGGCAGGAACAGCTGAAAGATCACATCTTGATCTTCAAGTTGGAGGAGGGGGGATAGCATAAGTGTTTTTGAAATCTCAAAACTTCCCCCCACAATAGCTCTTTCTAATTATTTCCAAATAGCTCTACCAACTAGGGGCCAAGCAATCAAAATACATGAGCCTAACCGTATCATTTTTATTCAAAGCATCACATAGTTTTAAACTCCAAAATCCTCCCAAGAAGAACAAAAGTTCTAATCATTTGGTTTTTTAAAATATATTTAGTTTTGAAATTTCATTTTACATTCCAACCACAATTCTCCCTCCTAACCCGCCTCCTGCCTCCTCGCCTCACCCCAGCCTACCTCCATCCATTTGTCAATTGCTCTGGTATTTGAATTCTGGTGGTTCATCACCCAAAAGCTAGTATTATAGCACCATGACTTGGGTACCAGAATCTTCTGCTCCATTTTGTAAAATAAATTAATTTTTATTTCATATCTGCATACTTCATGCATGTCTGTGTACTACATGTGTGTAGTTCCCATGTAGGTCAGAAAAGGGCATCAGATCTCCTGAAATCAAAGTTATAAACCATTATAAGACATCATTTAGATGCTGTGAATTGAACCCCAGTTTTCTGGAAAACAAACCAAGGCTTTTAACTGCTGAGTCATCTCTACAGCCCTCAAACCATCTATTCTTAATTCTTGGTGATTCTTCTGAAGTTTTTCAGTAATGAAGCTTTCATTTCTCACTACCTTTGTCTTTTATATTTTCAGCTGTCCATTTTCTTACCCAGCTGCTCTGTTCTCTAGAACTAGTTCACTTGCCACCTAGTTGCTAAGTGAGTTCTGGGTTGATACTTTTAGAAGTTCTAGGGGCTGAGGGCCTAAGAGTCACTCTTAAGTTCTTTATAGCACTTGCTGCTAGGTACTTATGACTGGAAGACTGGTATTTTAATCCATTAGTCTTACCATCTTAGTCTATTCTACTAATGATAAAGACTACAAGTAAGCAATAAAAGACAAACCACCAGAAGTCTTTATCAGAATGTTGTATTGGAGCACAGAGCAGAGGTACGAAGACCTCAAAGTAGTTCTTCTTCTAGGGGTGTGGCCTTGTAAGATTTCTCTCACTCATGCTGACATATCAACTGGCTTTGCCATTATGTAGGTCTTATTTAAGCAACCATAATGTTGAGATTTCACAGGTGCAGCTTCCATATCATTTATATATATGTTTATATATTTCATATATACGTATGTATATATGTGTATATACATATACATGACACACACAGACACATACACACACACATATATGTATATACAGTGTTCTGCCTGCATGTACACCAGGTCTCATTACAGATAATTGTGAGTCACCATGTGGTTGCTGGGAATTGAACTCAGGACTTTTGGAAGAGCAGTCAGTGCTCTTAACCATTGAAACATCTCTCCAGCCCGTATACTTTCCCCCTTCTCTTTGCTTCTTCCAGACCCTCCCAACTCCTCTCTCTCCATCTACTCGCATGTACTCCCCTACTCTCAAAATGATAGTCCTTTTTCTTTGATACAGACATGCATGTGTGTATGCTCAAACACATAAATACAACCTTCTGACTGTCTTTTTATTGTCTGTGTGCATATTGTTTCAAGGATGACCACTTTGTATTGGGTAACCAATTAGAGAGTTCATCCTTGGAGAGACTAATTCTTCCTCTCTCAGCAGACATTAATTGACTGTAGTTCATTGTCTGGAGATGGGACTCCTTGAGATTTCCACACTTCCATATTAGTTTCTCTATATATTGACATTGTTTTGGTCTTGTTTATACAGACATTTCTAGGAAAAACTGTTTCATTACTGACTTCCTGGCCCTCTGGTTCTTAAAATCTTTCCTCCGCCTCTTCAGCGATGTTCCCTGAACCATGGATGTAGGAGTGATGATGTAGATATATCCATTGTGTCTGGGATCCCCATGACCTGTTGCTCTCTGCATCATGTACACGTGTGTTTTTCTGTGATGGTAGTCATTTATTATGAAGAGAGACTTTTTAAATAAGGATTAGCAATTATACTTAGCTGCATGTATAAGGGCAAGATTTAGGATGTGATTATGCTGGCCTAGAAAAGTGGTAATAGGAGATGCAAAAGAAACTTTATCGATGAGGATCAAGAGCTATACTTATCTCTAAAATATTTAGAGCTAGGATCCATAAATATGAGAGAATATATGGCATTTGCCTTTCTGAGTGTGGGCTCCATCACTAAGTATAATATTTCCCATTGCCATCTATTTACCAGACTAAGTCAATATACAGGCTATAGGACCTAAGCAAGGCCTGGAAGTGTGGGCATGGCGTGGGTGGGTTTTCTGGTGCACCTGCGAAATGTTCAAAGCAGGTGGGCACAGAGAGGGGCTTAATAGTTGTCAATCAAAGGGTTAAAACCACAGACTCCAAACAACTTAACTTATTTGAAGGAAAACCAATAAACATTAAAGTGTGCTTACAATAAAGATCATAAATACTGTTAACATTTTTTAACAGTATTCAATAGTGCTGAATACCTAGCTAAGTAGTCTTAGGAAAGGGAGTGCCCTCTGATGTGTCTTATCACCATGAACTAGTTTGAGATCCTCCCACCTATGAAAAATGACTATCCAGAGAGCCGCCCATGACTACCAGAGTCTGTTACGTAAGACTCTATGTTTACCATGCAGATTCTATGCTTGACTGTCATTATCATACTCTAGGGTCTAGTTGAACTTCCCCAAGAAATATTTAAATCTTAGGCCTGGCATCAACCTAAATAGTATATAACAATTAAATACCAAGCGTCTCCTAGAGTATTTTTTTTTTGCCATAGGCTCATGTTTCCCTGGGATTGTTTAGGCTCTTTATTAACGCACCTCAAAATTCTTCCATGGTTTGGTTCACTGGAAATCAAGACAACTATGTATAAGATATGGGGAAGTTATTGGGCCATGAGACATATTTAGCGGCTTTAAGGATCTGTGCTTACATTTGTGGAGTATGGCCTGAAAGACTAGTACTCACGTGGCAGCTCACAATCACTGTAACTCTCACTCCAGGAGACCTGGCATCCTCCTTTGGCCTCTGCGGACACCAGGCACCACATGGTACAGAGACATACCTAGACAAAACACCCATACACAGTTTTTTAAAGGTATTTATTTCTGGTTGGTGAAAGTTTGTGAGAAATGGCCAAATAATCAAATTAACAAATTGATAAAAATGGTACCTATAGATTCAATTATCAGGTAAGGATTTGGATAAAATATCATTTAAATCATTTTTAAATCTTGAAAGTCAATACTTTTCATATAACTGATCAAATTAGTGGAAAGGGAATTTTATTCTCAAGGTCTGGAACTAACTCCAAGTAGGGAACATATTTATACCACTATTTATAAGGCTGGTTCTGCCCACTGACCACTTAACAAACACCTAATTTCCGTGTTAAAGATGGAGACATTTTGTTCTTTGTCAAAACTCAGTTTGAGGGGAGAGCTATAGCCCAGGGATAGAATGATCGCCTACCATGTACACTACCTTTGGTTCAATTCCAAACAAATAAAATATATCTTTTTCATCTTGATTGTTCTTACCTGTTTCCTCAAAGTGTAAAATGAATATTTGAATCACAACATGATGACTTTCTTGAGCTTCAAGATTTTGGATGAATACAGAGCCATTCAGAAAGTTAAAAAGTTAGGGATTATTATGTTCTTTCACTTGGTGGCATGAGTACAATATGATCTCTGATAGTGTTTAAAGGACAATTTCTCTAAGGTTGGAAAAGGAAGATTGCTTGAAGAGAGACTCCTTCTGGAGTTTCTAACCTTTAAACTTGGCTCTATGGGCACCAAGTTGGTTCAGCAGGCAAAGGAACTTGTTACCAATGTTGACAACATGAACTCAATCCCTAGTACAAATGTAAAGTCAGGAGTGAGTTGATTCCCAAAAGTTTTCCTTTGACCTCTTCCACAATGCTTCATAGCATATGTGCCCCCATCACTAATAATAATAATAACAATATCCTGTAAATTATCCTACTTTCCCCTGGAACACTGCAAGGAGAAGTTGGGCAGATGATAGAAGGCTGTGAGTAGCTTGGAGTATGAGAGGAAGCAACAGTTACCTGAAAATTTGGAGGAAGAAGAGTAAGCAATGCAGAAACCCGGTACCAGAACTTATAAAGGCCAAGGTGACACGATAGGACCATCTGCAAATGTCTCTAATATTTTCTAAAAGAAAACTTTTAGAAATGGGTTATTTTTTTAAAACAGCAGTGTTTAGCTAGCCTTACTTCTGTGTAAAGAACATAAAAGGCATGTGAAAAGCACAGGCTTGGGGGCTTTCAAGGAGTACAAAAGTCTTTTTCTTTGGCACAGGTATGATGGGTGGGGAGTTTTGTCTCTGCAAATGGGTTGGCTAAAGAACCAGAATGATGGGAAAGGGAATTGGATCCCTGGAATGAATTCTGGGGCTGGCAAGAACAGATGATATCCTTCCCATACTCCCAACTGTTTCTAGGAAACAAGCATTGTTTACCTTTGGAGAGCAGGAAAAAAATGACATTTCTTTCACCGGGAAGGGAAAAAAAAAAGATAATCTCTGATCATCTCTAGGCTTAGGTTTGTTTATTTATCAGCTGCTAAGAATCAACTGTTTTCTAAAGCCAAGTCCCTATTCACAGGCCTATGTAATGGGGGCATATATCATTATTTAACAGGAGGTTACCACCACTGTTCCGGTGACACCTCTGTATCTTTGCTAGAAGCCCTTCTATGTTACCCCTTTCTGCTTTTTCTTCTTGCCTCTGCTTAACTCCACTCCCTTCTGATTTTGCCTCCGCTTCATTGTCTTTTCTTATCCTTTTTTAGGTTCCCTTTTGGAATTCCCCTCACCCCACGTTCCTTCCTTTTTCTCTCTTCTTCATATCTGTGTGGTTCTTTTAATTGTTATCATCCCTAGTTGGCTCAGACTTTAGGCAGTTGTGCATCCAGGAGACTTTTCCACTTTGGGTTTAGAGAAAAGATAGATATAAAACCAGTATTAGCTCATGTCCTTGGTCTCCCAGCTGCAGAAGGATTGTTCACCAGGACTCTGTTTTGCCTTACTTCAATATAATATAAAATGACTCCAACCAAAGAGCTTCCATATTTTCCCTTGAGAACAATCATTCTACTATTTAATACAACTTCCGTTCCATTTTTCACATTCTGTGGTTTAATATTTCCTTTCCTTGAGTTCAGCTCATTACTCCTGGTAAGATTATCTGGGGCTCCTCTAAGTCTTTCTGCCCCCTCTCTAGTACTTTTTGCCTAAATGTGCTCATCAAGGTCTTGTAGCATAACAACATGGTTCTGTGACTACTTCTCCCCAAAGCAGTAATTATTAGAAGTTTTAAAAATGTAAAATGCGATTACTAAAGGGATCTAACAACTTGAAGGATCACAAAATTAGAAACCGGTGAGGCTGAGATGTACTTTATGTCCATATCCATGGTTTTTCAGAAACATCACACCAGAGTTCAGTATCATATATGAAGAACTTCACAAGACTATTTATCTAATTACTTTGTTGATCCCTAGGTCTAGTTCAAAGATCACGTGATCAAATAGGTTTGGGACTACATAAGAGGTGTGTGTTAGAAGAATTCTTGGGATGCATTTACACTCACCAAACTGGTCTGGGCATTTTATGTATAATGACTCATTTTGTCACTTGCAGGTCACAGATTGAGACATAGGAGCAAGTGATATTAAGTATTATAATACTCAAAGTCACTCAGTGCTGCTAAGTTATAGAATATGGTGCATGTCTAAGCAGTCTTACTCTAGAGTTTATGGTCTCAACTTCAGCATTATTCCTTGACAGATGTCCTTTGTAACCTTGGTCATATTTCTTTTCTACTATTTACATTCTCTCTGTATAAAATGAGTAAGTTAGACTGGTACAGGGACCTGTAGGCTGCGTGTTCCTGAACATTGCTGTTTCCCAGAGATATCTTGGAAGCAGACAGTGCAAATGAAGGAGTCAGTAGGGAAAGAGAAAGCAGTTATCAATGCTTTCCCTCTCCTAACTGGTTTTCAAGCCATACCAGCTCTGCTTTATATCTGTTTTACATAGCAGAGTTCCCCTAATTCAAAAATATATTTAAACAATAAAGCAAATCAACATCAGAATGTCTTGAAGAATGTCTTGATGACAATTCCTTTTATATGATTATTACAGGATCAGTAGGATTCACCTGTATTAAGCATTAAGCACTGAGGCCTTTTATTGTAGAGAATTTTGTTTGTTCCACAATACTGAAACTTTTGTATAGGTTTCCACATGAACTCCTTTGGATACTGCACATTTTCTTTATCTCTTTCTCATCAGGATATCAGTTCTAATATTTTGAACTGATTTCAGCACAGTTTTCAATCTTCTATATAAATTGTTCCACAAACACTGGATATTCTTTTGACTCTTATGGCCATAGCGTATTTATTAGTGAAGTAAGCTGCAACATTTACTGTCTAGGGACCCAAATAATTTGTTGCTCTGATACACTACAACTTATTCTTAAGTGAATATTTTGATTACATTCAGATATTTCTGAGTCCTAAGGGATGTGTTGGGTATTGTTCAAGCATAAAGCTATATAGGAACATAGGATACTAAAGGAAATAACAGGAGTGAAAGGAACAGAAAATTTCACTTATCAACTGTTACATCTTGAATTATATCTATGACCTCATATTTTACCTTTACTTTATCATGACTCATTAGATTTGAAGTTCCTCATATGTTCTGGAAGACTGGATTCTTCCCCATTTGGGAAAAATTTAACCCTAGAAAAAATAATGATCTGACATATTAGTAACATATCTATGAATTATAGACAATGTTTGAAGTAATTCCCGTTAGCTATAGTTAAACTCCAAACCTCATGGAACCTGATGGAAGGAAACAAATAAAAACTGTAACCATTATTTTAATGATAATAAAGTAGTTTCACATAGTACATTTATGGGCTGTATGTATTTTATCTACCAGTATAATATGTTACACTTCAGATAATGTCTTTGAAAATTACTTCATAATAAAGTAATGGGTGGCTTTCTCTGGATTTCTAATGTCTGCCTGGTGTGATCATTTCAGCTTACCTATCATGTCATGCTCAATATAACAAAACCTTATCATAACGCCAAAGACAACATGTGGCAGGAAACTTTAATGTTGTGAGTATAGATAAAGGATAGACAGACTGCAAAATGACTACCCAGTAGTCACTTCAAGCACCTTTCTAGTCACATTCTTATATTTCTTTCATAACCACTATATATTTGGACCATCACTTGAAAAACTGTAGCAGTGCCTTACTGAGGCCTTTACTCCTTCTGGTTCTGTAAAGAGAATACTTTGTCCTGCCAAGTGAAGAAGAAATAGGTGTCAAAGGCCCTTTCTACTTCAATTTTCCTAGAGAAATGTGATACTTTCATACTCACAGAAAAACTGATCATCTATTTTTTAACCTATTGTTTCCTTCAGAAGTAGCTGACTATCATGACTGCTTTTGAAGTTCAGGAAAGTCTTACAGAATAATGTATACAGTAGAGCATTTGAAAAGAGGTAGTTGTTTCTCGACTCTGAATTAGAGTGTAAATCAGAGACGCTACGACAGATTGAGAAGTCAGCCTTCTATAAACATGATTATTTTCTAATGCCTAAATTTTCCCTAATCTGCTGTCTGCCACTTTTACTTTATTTTTTAGTACTTTTTTCTTTTCACAATTATAATGTTTCATAGTTGTTAAAGCGAACAAGAAACAGTGATTATTTTTGTGTCCAAGATTGGCCTGAGTGGAATGGAATAGCAGTTTCCTTTGATGTGAATTCAAAAAAGCATACAAGAGAATTTATTACAAGCTATAACCTGCCATTTAGAGACCTTTTTCCTAGAATTAATTTCTACTCCAACTCTGGAAAATTTTTTTTATATAATTAGAAGGGTTATTTGCTTGGCAAACTCATCAAAAGACTGCTACTAGACCCCAAATGATTAAACTGTTTCTCCTTTCATGGATAGATACAACTATACATTTCATTTTTAGTGATATAATATTTAGTCAATCAAAATGAACAAAAAAAGTGACACCAAATTAAGTTTTTCTCTGAGGTTTATAGTAATAGTTTGGCATCTTTAAACATAAAGAAGTGCATTGCTACTCTTTAAAGTTCAGCCTATGAATATGAGTTAAATCCAGAGAAAGGATAATTTTGTAAATTACTATAAGCCAAAATTTTGACTGGCGAACATTAGAGCATACTAACTTAGAAGACATGAACATTCTATTCCTCAGCCTCACAATGTTTTTAATATACATATATTGACAAACTAAATTTAGTTTGGCTAACATTTATTACTGTTAAGAATGAGTTAGTTTTATTGACACACAATGTATAACCACACCTGGCATCATTTTGTCCCATAAGCATTTTACTTTTGAAAACTTTGTCTTCTACTGACCCCTCTTTGGGTTGGTATGCTGGTTTTATGTCAACTTAACACAAGTTAGCATTACTTGAAAAGAAGGAACCTCAACTGAGAAAATGCTGCATTTTCTCAATTAGTGATTGAGGGGGGAGGACCTGGCCCATTGTGTGTGGTGTCATCCCTGGTTAAGTGGTCCTGGGTTCTATAAGAAAGCAGGAGTAAGTCAGTAAGCAAAACTCCTTCATGGTCTCTGCATCAACTACTGCCTCCAGGTTCCCACTCAGTTTGAGTTATTGCCTTGGTTTCTCTTAGGGACTGTGACTCAGGATATTAAGTCAAATAAACCCTTTTCTCCCAAGTTTCTTTTGATCATGGTATTTCATCACAGCTATAGTAACCCTAACTGAGACAGAAATTGGTATCAGGAGAGTGGAGTGTTGCTGTGTCTGACCTGACCATGTACTTTTGGGTAGGATTTTGGAAGGACTTTGGGGTAGAAAAGCTACTGAGTGTTCAAAGTTTGATGAACTGTTCTGTGGGAGCTTGGAAGATAAGATCATTAAAGATTATGGAAGCCTGGCTTGTAAAGTTTCAAAGGAAATTTGAGAGGCACATAAAACATTACTGGGGCCATTATACATTTTGAATTCAGAATCTGTGGTTCCGGTCAGGTGGGACTGAAGAACTAACTGGCTGTTGTTAACAAGATGCCAGAAACTTGAAATCTTCAAATCTTTTATATAGGAAAAAACTTTTTAAAACCTTAAATCTTTTTAAAACTTTAAAATCTAAACTTTAGATTTTCTGGGACAGTCCATGCAGGTCATTTGGAACTGAGGAACTGGCTGTGATTAAGAGAGATCAGCTCACTGAGGTTAAAACTTCCAGGAAGTGTTTCCTCAAGGTTAATACACAGAGATGTGTTCCTAAGGAGGCCAAGATTGTGCCTCACTCTGGCAGTTGAACTTGGTGGTCTAAAAATCACTCAGGTGGTGCTGGTTCTGAAGACACCAAAGAGGAATGGAAAGCACCGCAGGCTTGGCACTGAGTGGCAAGGCTGGAGTCCCTGAAGAGAGCCCAGGAAGAGGTTATTGGTGAAAGTGCAGCCTGGCTATAGAGTGAGACCCCTGTATTTTGGCGATACCAGTACCATGGGATGATTTCCAAGAACAGCAGTATCAATGGAATGGAACCAGTCTGAGTTTTGGAGACAATCTTTGTTGGCTGCAGTGGGTGGAGCCAGAGAAGTGACCCAGGTCCTTTAGAGGAGCCCAGATTGTGAGTGGATCCCAGACATTGTACAGTGAGTTGTTTACAAGTTGGCATTGGTTTTGCATTTTTCAGATTGTGACTGTGCCCTGGTTCTTCCCCCTTAAAGAAGGATAGTATCCTAACTTATTTTGTACTTTCCAGGAGCACATAGTTGAGAGATTTTGAACTTTTAAAGAGAGTTTGTATTTTTAAAGTTTTTATTTATTTTTGCTTTTCTAAATTAATAATTGTTTAATACAATCTTTTCTCATTTTACATAGCCATCCCCGTTCTCACTCCCTCCCCTCTTCCTGCCCCATCCTTCTCCCCCCAATCCCTCATCCAAACCTCAGAAAAGATAAGGCTTCCCATGGGAAGTTGACAAAGTCTGACACTTCACTTTGAGGCAAGACCAAGGCCCTCCTCCCTATATCTAGGTTGAGCAAGGTATCCCTTCAAAGAGAATGTGATCCAAGATGCCAGTTCAAGCACTATGAATAAATCTAGTGGCCTCACAGACTGCTCAAGTCTCACAACTGTCCCCACATTCAGAAAGGGCCTAGTTTGGTCCTATGCTGGTTCCCCCACTATCAGTCCAGAGTCAGGGAGCTACCACTAGCTCAGGTCAGCTGTTTCTGTGGGTATCACCATCATGAAGAGACTGAAATTTTAAAGTGTTTCAATTTGTGAAGACTGTGAGACTTTTAAAGTTATATATGTTTTATATTGTGATATTAATATTAAAATAACATCTTGGGCACAAAGGAAAAAGGGAAGGTTCTAATTGAAAAGTGATGTGTTGTAAACAGAAGTTTCTGTCCTGCCTGTTCCCACAGCTGTTCAGTCCCAAAGAAACACACCAAGGCTTATATTAATTATAAACATTTGAACCTATTAGCTCAAGCTTATTATTAACTAGTTCTTACCACTTAAATTAACCCATAACTCTTATCTATGTATAGCCATGTGGCTTGGTACCTTTTCTCGGTGAGACATTCTCATCTTGCTTCTTCTGCTTCTGGCTGATGGCTGCATCTCTGCCTTTTTTATTCCCAGAATTTTCTTAATCTGTTTTCCCCACATATACTTCCTCCCTGGCTATTGAACAATCAATGTTTTATTAAACCAATATGAGTGACAAATCTTTACTGTGTACAAGAGCATTCTCCCATAGCAATGTGTTTGTATGTCAAGTAGACAAGGGGCTAGTTGTGCTGGCTAGTTTTATATCAACTTGACACAAACTAGAGTCATCTGAGAGGAGGTAACCTCAATTGAGAAAATGCCTTCATAAGATCTGACTGGAAGCAGGTCTGTAGGGCATTGTCTTAATTAGTAATTGATGTGGGAAGGCCCAGCCCATTGTGGGTGGTGCCATCCCTGGGCTGGAGGTCCTGGGTTCTATAGGAAAGCGGACTGAGC
>LOEQ01010277.1:13358-31282 GCA_001685075.1 Bramus lutescens | reverse complement strand
ACAGACAGACAGACACACACACACACACACACACACACACACACACACACACACGTCCGTATGAAGACGTGTTTCACCAGATCAAGCACCCTTCAAAGTCATCTTTTTAAGCGCTTTGGGTTTCAGTGTTCTCACACTGAAATGTTTGAGGCCTTAGTGGTGTCCCGCAGATCGCGAGACCCACCTCTCAACTTCCTATAGGTTCTGCAGGTGCTGAGCTAGCCCTGAATCAGGAACCCGGGATTTAGCGATGGACTGCAGCTTTCAGCTCCCAAAGGGTGGCTTTGCAGAAAACTCTTCCCAAGAGTGGCGCACAGTGCCTCCTGTTCTTATTTCAGAAAGGTGCACTGGAGTTTCTTTACACAGGGGGCAGGAAAGCCAAACAAACACTTCTTAAATACTAGGCAGAGGGGAATTCTTCCTTCCTGCCTGCCTTCCTCTTATTGTTGTAATGTCGTCCTTCAAAGGAAGTAAACAAACCAGTTCTATCCGTCTTCTTCATCTTAGACACCACAAAGGGATTAGCTGGGACCAGGGCTAGACTGCCTTGCCCGACTTCCATCGCCTTAAGTGAGGAAAGAGGGCTGGGGAGCCAGTTTAGCTGCTGGGAAACTCTGGAGAATTTTCCACCTTTAACCACAGCCTGGGGTGAGTCTAAGATGAAGGCTTTTATGGTAGTTGAGGGGAAAAGGAAGCAATTGTATGTGGACTCTAAACAGCTAACAGAGCAACGTAATGGTCACTTGTTGTCAATGACTTATTACAAAGGAAAACACTCTCTGAACTGTGCTTTTCTGGGGTTAATCTTTCTTTAAGATGAAGGAAAACTAGTCCAGGTTAGCCTTGCGGCATTTCCTGTGTGTCAGAGAGAAGAGAGAACTATGCAGCCGCCCTGATGCTCTAGCAGATACAGGGCACCATTAGACATTAGGATGCTACCTTGTGCCTCAGGCTTCAAATGTGCTCTGTCCTAGGGACACACAATTGATTGAAGGGGCATCAAATCTAGGGGTTTAAGACAGTTGCCTTGGATCCTGGAATTCCCTCTCTGGGGCTCTTCTAAGAGGTACTAGAAACACAAACCCAGGCTTTTTCATCTCCCCTTTTTAATTGTTGCCATTATTCAGAGAGGTCTCTGAAGCACAGCATCATTTTCTAATGGTGAAAAGTTGAGGCTTGTTCTGGGAGTAGCCCTGAGAAGGACCTTGATGGAATGTGTTGCCTAAAGGCAAGAAGTCAGGTACCTGGGTTTTCTTCTGAAGTTAGTTAACAAGGATGACTCAGTATCCGCAAGCAGGTGGGGTTTATATGACATCTGTAAAAAATACTCCAGGTGTTTATTCCTTCCTTTATTTCCTTTATTTGTATTCTCAAGGAACACATTTTCTCTCTATTTTAATCATCTAATTAAATGAAATCACATAATAAAATTTTGCCATTTGAGAAAGCAATTGAGATTCTTAGGCAGGTAGCATGATTTTCAATGTTTTGGGTGTCTAAGGCTGACATTTAGTTGAAAGCTCTAGGCCTGGCCACCAGTACTTTAAATTTTTGTTTTTCCCTAGCTATATAAACATTTTCAACATTACTTAGCACTAAACAGACATATATTATTCTTATAGATCAGGGGCATGCACAATTGTGATGCAAATATATACAAACACTAGAAATGTGAAGGCATGTATGAATGTGTGTTTCTACTTCTTATAGCCTCTACAGCACATGGGCAAAACACATTAGAAGTAAGTTCATCTTCGATCTCTTTTTAACACTTAGCTTCAAATTTCTTTTCTATAACCCTTCTCACAAATGGATAAGAGGAACAATTGCTCAGCTTTGTTCTATATTTATCACTTTTCATTGTTCATGGGTAGGCTGAGTATGGAAAAGAGATATCACAAGACACATAGTCTGTAAATTAAGTACACATCCAGAGAAGAAATCAACTGTAACCTTAACATGAATGAAGAAATCACACATTCTTTAGTGGGCTTCCTTTTAACTTTTGATTTCCTCATGAAATGCTCTCAACCCTAGCTTCTGTTCTCTCTTTCTCCTCTCCTCTCTTTCACTAGTGGGCTTCCTTTTAACTTTTGATTTCCTCATGAAATGCTCTCAACCCTGGCTTCTGTTCTCTCCTTCTCCTCTCCTCTCTTTCACTTCATCTCGCCTCCTTTAGAGGCTCACTTTCTACCTATTGCTGGATAGTGTTTGCAGAGCTCCATCCTGGATCCCTCTCTTCACTGTAAATGTGCTTCTGGACCTAGTTCCTTCCCCAAAGCAGGATCTATCTACCCTCACTCATCTCCTGAGTTCAAAATTTCCATACCTCTGTGTCCTATTAACACGCCAGACTCAATATTCCCTAAGCTGAAGCCACTCTAGCCATCTTCCAGGATCTCTCCTTCACAATTCACTGTGGCATACCGGAGGTCTGCCATGCCAGCAAGGAGCCTGGGAATGTGTTCCCAAGACTTTCAGCCTCACACTCAAAAGCTAGACTTTGCCAGTTTTTCCTTCCAATCGATGCAACTTCTGCCACCACTAGTTCAAACCCTCATCTTCTTGTGTGAGAACATCCGTAACTTGGAAACTGGCTTTTCCGTTTTGTTTCTTGTCCTTCCAGTTTATTGTTCTCATTGCTACAATGCTATCTTTATGAGACACGTATCTGGGTCTAATAATCTACACCCTCACTTCAAACACTTGATGTTTCCCCCCACATCTGATAGAGGGTAAAGTCCAAATGTCTTGGCATTCATAAAAGTCCTCTACCATCTATCTGGCCATTGTTTCCCTATCCAGGTAGTCTTTCTTTTCTATACTGCCCAATCCTACATATAAGTACACACGGGCACTCCACTTCTGTACCCATTTCGAACCTTATAAATATACCCAAAAGGGTCACAACCCACAGGTTGAGAACCACCGTACTAGGTGACTTCTGGGAAGAAAATCTTCATTCTTCAGACAATATGATTTTGTCAGACTCAGATGTGGGGGTCAGAGACATTTCAACCATCTTGCAACAATGATGCAAGCCAGTTAACTGAGAGATGAAACTAAATATACCATGGGTAGCATCATACAAAGACTGAGAGACAATTGGTGCCTGGCATTGTCTTTGAGTTTCTAAATCATCAAAAGGAAATTCTACTCAACTTCTTCTAAAACTTAGTTATGTTTTTAGCTAACTGACATTTGTTATGTGTTTTATGGCATAAAAGTAAATATGTTTTCATACAGTC
Organism: Bramus lutescens; assembly: GCA_001685075.1. Taxonomy (NCBI): domain Eukaryota; kingdom Metazoa; phylum Chordata; class Mammalia; order Rodentia; family Cricetidae; genus Bramus; species Bramus lutescens. The sequence continues at coordinate 28,034 of LOEQ01010277.1, read as the reverse complement.
GATGACTAATACCAAACAAAATGTTGAGCTTAGAGAAAGAAATAGCACTGTGATGATAAAATCTCAAGGCTCCAGAGAAGCCTTCATAGGAACAGAAAGGAGTCGTTAGTATTTAGATATTCTGTGGAGGACTGTCAAGGTTGTGGGGTCCAGTCCATCACTTTACATGGATGGAAAGATGAGAGAGACAGCAAGATTACTAGAAAGAGGACCTGAGTTTAATTCCTAGGTCTGAGAGGAGCCCTGACACAACGGAAATAGGTCACAAAGCAGAGATAAAAGGCGAGAGGTCAGTGGTCATCTGGCCTTAAGACTCCTCAACTATGCTGGAGCCGGAGTCACGTCTGGAGCGTGGGAGAAAGCTTTGAAGTTACCTGTGCAAGGAAGTGAAGTGATATGCTCAGATTTGCTAATTGCCAGAGCACGCTAGTAACCAGGAGGAGGATAAGGGATAGAGACTAGGTAGAAGATGCCAGGAATGTCTGGGAGAGAACCAGTTTTAGTCTTAGTTTACCACACCAGGAAAGAGATAATGATAAAAAAAAAAAACGACCTCAGAGAGTAGCAGAAGTAAAGTAAAATGTAAATGCTATGAAGGAAAAAGATGAGACAGGATTTGGTGGTGGACTTAATTCTGCCGTGGGAATAAAGCAGATTTATAGAATCATGATTTGTAAAACACAATGCCCAGCCATTTATTGATGTAAGGAATGCTAAAAGAGGTAAGTTGTAGGGAAGCGATGGTAATTGTGGAGAAGTTGAGTTAGAGACATCCAGGGTACCCTCTAGTTAGTGGATGATGTTTCATCAGTCAAGCAAGTGACGTAGGGAGAGAGACGGAGGCATTGCATTTGGAGAAAACAGAGCATGTGATCTTGATGAGCAGAAGTGAGGAGTAAGTGAAATGAGGTCCTACAGCGAGGGGCACTTGGTAGAAATGGGAAGGAGAGAGTACAGAGAAGGACAGGACAGGAGGCGTTGCTTTAAGTATCTAAACAAAGATGGAAGCCCTTGCAGGTAACTTATGATAGATCTCAGATTTTTAATCATAATCCTTCATGGTGCATGTATAATTTTTCCAAAATTGTCTTGTGGCATCCATGGGCATCAGACACCCACCAACCAAGAGTGACGGGGAATAGCTTTAGTGTCTGTGGAAAGAATCTTAGAAGAGAGAAGGGAGGGAAAGGGGAAAACCTGATATTCCTTCTTAATTTGTATGTATGTGGTTTGCGTATGTGTGTACATGTGCAAGTATGTGTGTGCTTGCCCATGTGTACATGCGTGGAAGCCAGATGTCTGTGTTGAGTGTCTTCTGCTGTTGAGCTCTTCTCTCTCTCTCTGTTACATGTAGGCTGGATAGTCAGCATCTTCCCAGGATCTACCTGTCTCTGCACTCCCTTTCATCCATGTTGGTGGGGTTATAGACATTCACCGCCATGCCCAGCTCCCTTTACATGGATGCTGGGAAACCCAAATTAGATCCTCATGCTTATGAAACAGGAACTTTGCTCTATTCTTAATATTATTAGAATTGTAATTATTGCAAATTGCTATATTCCATTTTTGTTCAGTCTAGGCCTGCTAATTCATGTATAGAAAAGTTATATTCATTATGCTGTATGTACTTAAACTGCAGACTTTCCAACTTTTTCAGCTCACAGAATACTGTGGTAGCAAATAATTTTCAATATACTGTAGTTTCTCTTGAAGCTTTGTCTATGTTCACTACCCAACAGTTAAAAGAAACTAGAATTGCAGGCAAAGACTCCTGCCTTCGCTCTAAATCTACAACTGCAATTTTTGTTCTTCTCAGTTTAAAGTGAATGCAGAGTCTTTATGAAGCAGCTTTCTGTATAAAAAAATGAGGTGGATGTTGAACCAGAGCAAGGCAAACAGAAGCACAGTAGAGACTGTGTTGTCCATGTCTGAGATTATTTCATTGTTTGTTAAAAAGCATGAGGAAAGCCACTGCTCCAATGGCCACCTTGGACACTGGCAGCTGTCATTCATCGAAAGGTGTCCTTTGTTTGTCTTTGTGCAGGCCTGAGCTCATTTCCATGGATACCATGTAGCTGTGCAGACAGAATACAAGTTGGATTCTGGCCAGAGCAGCCAGACAGCTCTATTCCAAATTGTCCCCTAGTTACATTCAGTTCCTTTAGCCACAGCTTCTTCCATGCTCAGTAGAGTGAGAGCTGTCTTGGATTTTCTAATCCTTTCTAAATCTCACTGTGAGAGCTGGGTAAGTTTGAAACAGATATTTTACATTAACTGGGTTAGTTTTCTAGGTATTTATTAAATGTTCTTCGGGACTGGCAAGCAACAGGAAAGCTGAAAATTATAAGACTCTTAGATGATCTTTATTTTTTCTTTTAGGGTAAAAGTATAATATTATTTATTAGGGTAATAGGCTTAATGAAAATACAATACAGAATTGAAAATGATCTATGAACACATAGTAATTAAGAAATTGCTTCGTTACAACAATACTTACTATTGCCCCCAAATAATCAGGCTGTAATAGAATCATTTAAATATTATTTCTGCTTATTGTTTGGAAGAGGGTTGAGGCCTTATGATGCTATTAGCCTTTGGTCAACATATAGCCCTATAATTTCTTGTTTTGGTTCATGGCCTCCTGTCCAGATGCACTCAATCTATGAGTTCCTGTTTTGCAAATCATTTAATTCTGTTTCATTGAAGTACATGTGCCTCAGGAATGGGATGGGATGCACCCACCCCTCATGCAATTTAGTGCCACTTCTCACATGAACCCTTTTGGTAGCTGTCACATGCTGTTTCAATGCTGTTTGCTCTGATCAACTGTGAGCTCTGAAAAAACAAGTCTCCTCCTTCCTCCTCTGTATCAAGGACATTTTTCTTAATTATTTTAAATAATACTTTTGCATTTCTTCATTTAGTGGAGGAGGAGGGCATGCATCGGCACTCATGTGGAGCTCAGAGGACGACTTACCGGGGTCAGTTTCCTCCTTCCACCCTGTGGCTTCAGGGGTTGGAATTCAGGTCACCACACTTAGCGCTAAGTGTTCTAACCTGCTGACCACCATCACTGGCCATGATAACATTCTGCTTGGGAAACACAAGTAGATATAGGAATCACAGTAGAGTTGTCCGTCTTCATGTTGATTAATAGGACTTTAGCAGCTGGTTATGTGTGATCCAAAGACAGCCTGCTACCCCATTTTATTTCTTGATGTGTATTGGTGATATTCTTAATAAGAACGTAGTGGAACTTGGATTTTGTGGCCGTTGCTTTCATTCTATTTTAACTATAACTTCAAGGAAAGTTCCCTAATTCAAGCTCATAAAGATATTGTCCTGCATTCCCTAAAACAGTATTTATTTTGTATTTTCATCTAGACCTACATTTTCCTGTAGTGGATTTTTGTGAATGAGAGAAGTAGAAGTCAAAAATCATAATCCTTCATATAGACAGCCAATAATCTCAGCAGCGTTTGTTGAATGAAGAGTTCATCCTACAGCCACTCCTTTATCCCAGACAGGCCGTGTGTATGCTCTCCTCTAGCTCAAGCTTCTCCACTGTGTCTGGATAGTTGGCTATTACCAAACACAGGTTTTTGCTTCTTTTAAAATTATTATTCCAATATTTTTTGGAATTTCACTTTACTTGAATGCTCAAATGCCTTAGTTACTTTTCTTTTGCTGTGTCAAAGCATCATGAGCAAGGCAACTTAGAGAAGACGGAGTTTATTGAGGGCTTATAGTTTCAGAGGGTGAGCTCACTACCATCATGGCCGGAAGCACGGCAGCAGGCAGAAGCAGTAGGTGAGAGCTTACATCTTTTACCTTCCCAAACAATTCCACCAATAGGGACTAAGATTTCAAATGTATGAGCCTATGGGGGGCATTCTCATTCAAATCACCACAATATCTCATACTACACAGTTATTATATCTATATATGTATAAATGTAAATTACAGAGCATGACTAAAGATACTTCATCACAACCAAGGATGCCTTGCAGTTTCAGAGACAAATGGCTGGTAGACATGCAAATAGGATCTGAGGAAGGTTAGGTAATGAACCCATTTGGAGAAACACTGGAGATGCTGCTGTAGAGCCCAGCTACATGGTCACAGGGTTGAATCAAACATTAGGATTAAATTGAGCTGCAGAAGCCAGGCACAGAAACATGAAGGCCCAGAGTTGAGTTGTAGGGCTAAATCCAAGCAGATGAACTTTTTGCCTTAAATTTATAATTTGTTTTTATTTATAATGTTTTCATTTAAAATTTCAAGTGAACACAAAATGATTTTAATAACCTTAGCTTTTAATTAGTGTAAAATTTATAGTAACAACTCATTGTCACTCCTCTTCTCAATCATTCTCACCAAGAGATTATGAAATTTATAAATGCTCTCAGAGAAGTAATTTTTAGTTTCACCTATTATTTGCATGTTATATTTATCTCATTTCAGTAATTTGGGGTCTTATTTCTATAGTCTTCCTTATATTCCTCATGAAAATTTTCAAACAGCATGTTTTAAAATATTTTTTCATTTTCATCATTTATTGTTTCTCATTTTCCTAGAATTCTGTAACATGAAATTGAATTTTAATTTCTTACAAGTTTTTATTTGCAAATTTGCCTAGTTACTAATGTGTATGTACAGTGTCATCTGTCATCCTTAGGGGTTTTATTTCAGTACCTCCCAGAGATGTCTGAAACTATGGCTATTGCAAAATGTTTTATGCAACATTTCCCATATATATATATATATATCATAGTTTTATTTATAAATTAAACACAATTGTCTGGGTCTAATTGTACACATCTGCAACTCCAATGCCCAGGAAGATAGAGGGTCCAGAGTCTCCATGGTCTAAATGTTACATTGAGACCACCATAGGCTATGTCATATTTTCTTCTTGAACAAAAAGAAGAAAATAGGCACAGAAAATGCTAATTATTTTGTGAAAGTACCTAATAATAAAATGGAACAACTATAAATGTGCTCTAATAAAGGTCTTCCTCAAAAACATGTAGTATCACCACACCTTTTCCTTTGTGATGACGCAACATTTTATTGATGAGGTGACGTGAGATAACTAACACAGACATTGTAACATGGCATGAGGCGACCATATAAGGACTACCAGAACAAGATCTCTGTAAGACCATGATAGATTAGAGATGGCTACTGAGTGACTAATAGGCAAGTGACTTGGATATGATTGGAAGAGGGACAATTCATGTTCCAGGAGCATGGAGGAGGAGATCTCCTTGGGCCACTTAGACCAGTGTGCACGTTAAGACTTATAAGTTGTTTGTTTCTAAATTTTCCATTTACTATTTGGATCATGGCTCATTGTGGGAATCTGATATTTGAAAGAAACTATGTAAGAGAGTATGTTACTATGTTCAGAACCCCAAAAACAATGGCAGAAGAATTTTCTGGTAGGATAGGAACACAACAGCAAGACTTTGGATTTGCCCAGTGCACATTTTCCTAACTGATGTCAGCAGGAGAGTGCACTGCCCTCCTGTCTCAGTGTTCCTGGCATACCCAAGTATTCACACTCTAGTCACTGTTTCTTTCATTCATGTATGTATGTATGTGCATGTGTGTGGTATGTATGTATGTATGTATGTATGTGTATGCATATGTGTATTATGTATGCATGTGTATATGAATGTGTTATGTAGGAATGTATGCATTTATGTATGTATCCTTGGCTTTTAGTTGACTTTGTTGTTTTAGAACTGCCTCCAGATGCAGTATGGATTCTGTTGAATGCTGCTAAGTGAGAAAGAGCTGGCACAGCCTTACGGAGAGAATCTGTATGTTAAGCAGTCTTCCTTCAGGCATGAATCAATGTATCCTGCCTTCTCCTGGTTAGCTATTGTACCATTGTTGGATATTTAGGTTGCATCCTGTGGGATTTCCCTCATCCCCCACTGTATATAATGAAGCTATACAAGAAGATTTTTTTTCTCCTTTTTCCTTTTGGATGATTCCCAAAGCAGCATTGCAATGCCAGAGATGGCGAGTGTGCATGTTTGTGTGTATATGTGAGTGTGTGCTAGCTATTGTCACATATTCAACAATATAGTTCTACAATGTAGAAACTTACCAACTTACCCAACATTATATTTTTCATTTACTTTTTGTAATCTGTCGGATATTAAGTGGTACACTCATCCTCTTTACTCACAAGGAATCATTGCTTTCACGTTATGACTTTGGAATGCATAGCTTGTGAAAATATCTATAGATTCAGGTCAAAGAATTTAGGGCTAGGGTCCTCTGATGACTCAGAAGAGATCTCAGGAGCTCATCGAGTTCAGCACACCCCTGCCTCATTTTTACACTTAGAATTTGAAATGAAATCCAACTTTTTGAGTTCTGTATGTATTTTCAAAATGCCGGTGGGTCACTCTGAATAATTCCTTGGAAGCCTCGCTTTTGTCTGTGTCGTTGTTGTTACACACAGTCCAGCAGTTTTCCCTTGAAGAGGACTGTTGGCACTTTCATGTGTCGGAAACTTTAAGCAGGGAAGGAAGACATTCTGCATGCCACAGCAATTCACTATGACCCACAGTCTGTAGATTACACTGGTTGGCTATGACTGTGCAGTCACCCCAAGCCAGTGTCTTGACCATCATTTATTATGTCTCAGAGTTTCTTATGTTGGGATTTTCAGGAGTGTCCTGACTGGGGTTTCTGGCCATTGACTGTTGTCAGAGGATAAATAACTTTCCCTTTCTGTGGCATATCTATTAGTCTCACGGCAAAACATCCCCTTTCTGTGGCACATCCATCAGTCTCTATCACAAGGCACCTACTGCATAACCTGACTTCCTGGTGGTAACTTGGCCTCCAAAGGCAAGTATCTTAAAAAGGTTACTGGGACATGGGGGACATGGCTTGGTTTTGTTGAGCACATTCTGCTCATAATGAGGACCTGAGTTCCACTCCCAGTCACCGTGTAGGCTGGCTCACAGGCTCACAACCACATGCAGTTCCAGATCCAAGGAGACTTTTGATACCTCTGATCTCCAAGGACACCTACACTACTGTATACAAACCTACCCAGAGACACACTAGACACATAATGAAAAATAATCAAAATTTTAAAGAGATGCTGGGAGAAATTTACGGCTGTCTCTGCCTTTGACTTAGAAATCACATTGTTGCACCTCTTCATGCAACAATGAGCAAATCTCACTGCATCAGGGGGAGGGGAATGAGACCCTGCCTCCTGATGGAAGAGTATCAAAATATTCCACCATGGAATCTTAAACAACTTACCGTTGCTTATGAGACCGCTCACTGTTTAGACTACAGTTCAGACATCGGCATTGCTGACATAAGGGCCTTGATAATTCTTCTAGACTGGGGGAGGAAGATGGACTGGGAAGTACAGGATTGCTGAGCAGTGTGTCTGGCCTCCACCCATTAGATAGAACACCCCAGTGTGACAATCAAAAATATATCAGACATTACCAAATGGCCCCTTAGGGGAAACCACTGAAGAAAACAAGCCTGTATTGAGAGCGTTTCCTGCTCATGGCCACATAGAACTGAAGTTATGAAGAGTAGGTCACATGCCATCACTTTCCTAGGTGGTTTCAGAAAAATCGGAAGCAAATTATTTTCTACTTTGTCTGTTCACAATCATTTTCTACTTGATGTTGGTTCATATTAAGTGTAATTATTATAAAGGGGAGAACATTTTGTATAATGCAAATCTATAAACTGGTACTCACTCATTTTTATTATCATTTGTTTACTTAGGGGAACATTAAAATAATGGTATGCCTGCCATCTGTCACTTGAGTGTCAGACACTGAGGAACTGGAAGCAGCCTCTCTCGCTCAAATGCTAAGGCCACTGTACATTCCATCCTCCCAGTGCATTTTTCTTTCTTCATGAAAGCCAAGGGCAGGGTTATGCTACTGCAGTCTTGAGAAGTTGAAGGTATCATATTTTTTTTGCATTAGACTATATACATACATACATACATACATACATACATACATACATACATACATACATACATACATACATACATACATATAGTGTCTATATCTGTAGGTGAAATATTACAGAGCTTAGCTGTCCATGCCATGTGCTCATTTGCAAAGGACTGCAACTGTTGAACCTGGTTGTTTTTGTCGACAGAGGCTACCCTCTACCTGCTTTGTGATCCTTTTTATACTAAAGACAATGCTACTAAAACCAGTTTTCCTGTGGTTGTGTGTGTGCAGATCTTACGTGACTTATGACCATTTCCCATACCCACGTATATTCTGGGTGATGATTAGCTGCCCTTAGAGTTGAAGGCTGTTAGCTTAATTCCATAGTAGGGTCTGCATCACTCACTTCCGATCAGTGTGATTTCCAGGGAGGGTCCATGGACTGACACTGTTTTCTTGGGTTTTATGGTGTGCCTTTTCTATGTGTCAGCAAAATGTAGCCATCTGTCAACTGACTGCTCATGATGCAGCAGTTTTAGAAAATTAAATGCAAATTTGTTCAGGAAATGCTCTTTCATCTGTGGTGGCAGTGGGTGTGTCTCTAAAGTGTTGCGGTTTGTGAAAGTTCCCAGGAAGTGTGCTAGTCTCAAGCAAGCACAATGATACTAAAAATGAAAATGAGAGGAACCAGCTTTTCTATGTGCCCATCACAGGTTGGGCACTTGGTTAAGAGTTTCTCGTGCATTGTCCGATGTATGGGAGGAACACATATTGACTGATTTTATCATGAGAAGACAGCAGCTATCATAGGCTGAAAAGCTTAATCACACCGCTGCTCTCACCTCAGAGGCCAAGCTCTTTGATACCACAATATACTATTGCCCTTGTTCCACCAGAGGACTTTTTCAACCTTAAAAGAATAATCAACTTTTGCCTTTGTCATAATTCTGCCATCCTACCACTATAAAATGTGAGCAATCCTTTTAGGATTCTCTTACAACTACATAATAAGAAAAGTGAGATGTTATACAGGATTATACATAGAAAACGATGCATATTTGCACAAATGTATGAATTCACAGTATATACTTTCAATGCACGTGTTTATAAATTCTATTTTTACAGAATAATATGTAATATGTAGTCATCAATGTATCTACTAATCCATCCATCTGTAGCCTACATTCCCAGCTCTAGATTTGAACCAGCCAGAACTCTAAGTCATTTCTTTATCAAACAGATGCTTGTTGCACATCAACTATTATATGTCATTCATTGTTTAGAGGTTAATTGGGTTTTGTTCCTTCAACAGGTACTACTGATAGTCTCTAAGTACCGAGCCATATTGCAACTAATAAAATAAGCATGGTCCCTACTCTTATGAACAAAGCATGCTAAGTATAAAACATGCAGAGATTAATTAAATTTAAGGGATATCTCTGTACAGGCCCTGCCTCATATACTCACACAGTCTGATATTTTTATTAAACACAGAAAAATTAAGATTGTTGTCTCTCTTCCATCATATTTCAATAACAAAGACATCAACTGCAACCTAATTATTAAGTTTTGTAATTCAGAGTTCTGGATTAATCCCTGTAAAAGAAAACTTAACATGCGTTGTAATGTCCTGACTCCTATATGATTGGAAAACAATCCCAGGAATTTACATGACATTAAAATAAAGTGTGCAGAGGAAGGGAATATACTTAACTGGAATAATTTCATGATGCTAAAATAAAGAAATTAATCATGTTTTTGCCTATAGAGAATTATGTTATAAAAACTGTCATTTGAAGAGGCAATAAAAATGTGCCAGTAAAAGCTGTTGGGAAAATATTACTGTAGATGTGTTTAGGGAATCAATATTTTATTGTCAATGTTTGAAAATGTTCCTGGGGCTTCTTTTCTCATTCCAAATAAATATTTTTTTCTATAAATTTGTCTAGCAAAATTATTTTATTTCTCTGAAGAACTTCCCTTCCTCAAATTTTAGAAGCTTCAACCCCTGCAAAAATACTGTTTCCCCTTACACAATTTAGTGTGTTGGGCAGACAATTAAAGTATATAATATGGGAATTATATTTGATTATGAATAAATAGATAAAAACATAATGGAGACAAAGAATGCTGGGTGGAAACAGGCATGATATGTTGTTGTGTATAGATTCTGTATTAGTTATTTATTATAGTATATCAAATTGCCACACTTGTACTAGTGAGTACTTTTCTGAGTTCCTAAGGGAACTGAGTCTGGACATGGCTTCACTGGAGCCTCTACAGACTTTTGTAGAAAGCTATAGTCTTGGTGTTGGGTGAAGGTAGGTCTCATTTGATATTCTGCCTGTAAAATATTGCCTTTCTCTTCCTTGCATTGATTACATTTACTTCTGTCTTTGCTTCTAATCTTCGCATGCATTTATAAAGTTGAGGGTCCTACTTTCTCCCAAAGGCATGCATATCAGGAGATGGGGATCACTGGAGGAGGGTACGCTGCTGCAGTCTGTCTACCACAAGTGGTGAGGGAAGAGGTTGGTGTGTGAGAGTAGCTGGAGTAGCTGGGAGCCTGTGAAAGTAGCTACATGACCCTCTGGAAGAAAGCCCATAGCTAGGAAGGGACAGATTGAGGTAAGATGTGCTGAGGAGTCAGTGTGTCGGCTGTGTGAGCTTTGGGTAGGTGGGGAAAGAGACTCTAGAACAGTGGTTCTCAAGCAGTGGGTTTAGACCTTTTCGGGGGGGGCTCAAATGGCCCTTTCAGAGGAGTAGCCTAAGAGCATCCATTAACACAGGTATTTACATTCCGATTCATAACAGTAGCTCAATTATAGTTATGAAGCAGCACAAGAATGAGTTTATGGTTGGGAGTCACCAAAACGTGAGGACCCGCGTTAAAGGGTGGCAGCATTGAGCAGGTTGAGAACCACTAATCTAGAGGTAAAGACGAACTGAGCAGGCACCTGGGAGGTAAGCTACTTCACGACACACAACTGGGAGGTAAGCTACTAGAGAGGTGTGTAAAGGAAGGCTCGGATGATCAGGAAGGACATGCAAACACGATCTCGACCAAGATGATAGCAACACGCACGTGGAAGAGGATGGAGAAAAGTCCATGAGGCCTCATCTCTACGCAAAGAACTATGGGCAGCTGAGGGAAGCTGGGAGAGGAAGAGGAGAGGAAAGATAAAGAACACATCAACTGATTATCAGTGCCAAAGAGTCGGCCCTAAAAACATACAATTAACATTATACAGACTGAACACTACATCTATCTATCTATCTATCTATCTATCTATCTATCTATCATCTATCTATCATCTATCTCACATCTATCTATCTATCATCTATCTCACATCTATCTATGTATCTATCATCTATCTATTATCTATCTATTATCTATCTATCTATATCTATCTTCATCTATCTATCTATATCTATCTATCTATCTATCATCTATCATCTATCTATCATTTTCATAATATATTCCTAAAAATACACACACACATGCATGCAATAACAGTTAGTGGACCATAGAGGTCATGGAATTGAAGGAGAAAGGGAAGAGGAGAAATGTGATTATAGTATAACCCAAAGAAACAAAACTAAAAAAAAACAGACTGTAGAGGAAGAAAGGCTGTGGAATTGGGTGGGAGGGGAGGAAGGGAGGATCTCTGAGGAGGTATGGCATAGGGAAGGTGTGATTAGAATATATCGTGTGAAAATTTATTTCTAAAAAGACTAGTGAAGTGCCTGTGGGCCGAGATGTAACAAGCAGCGCTCATTTTAATTCTGATTGCTTCACCCATATACTTCCTGAAGACGTGTAACACTTACTTTGTAATAAGCAAGTCAGGTAACAGGCCCTGAATTGCCAACTACATGAGGCAGAGAGAAATAGTGGGGAGACCGGACAAGAAAGGGGCTTCTCTCTTACACAAAAGGCATTTAGGAAGAAGTCGGAAATAGACCATCACTTCAGTAAAAGGATTTCAAGGAGTTCTCTCAACAATTCTTAGGGCAGTAAGATTATTTCACTGTCTCCAGTTCTGTCAGGAGACAGCGAGTCTGCCAAATGCAACTTACCCTCCTGCACCCTTTGGAAATGAAGAAGATCTATTGAGTTGCTAGGCGGCACAGAGTCACAGTAAATGGATGCAAGAAACAATTAGAGTGAAATTTTGGGGATGGTTCTTCCTTTCAAGATCGAATGGTTGAAATGGGAAAAGGCCTTGAAATGACCTGAGTGCAGGCAGCCATTCTTCAGGACTTGATGCCGTTTCTCTCCTCTTTCTTTCTCCTCCCCTGCTCCTCACTACCTCCCCTAAACACATGTAAGCACACACACACTTTGAATTTTTCATAAAAATATGAATATTATGTGAAATGTCTGGAATATATTTATATATGTGCCTATATGGACAGAATCTTTGAAACCTGAAACAATAAATTCAAAATTTCTGATAAAATTAGATTTCCCTTCTCTAGTCTGCTAACCTGCACGACAAATGCTGAGGACAAAATACCTGAACTAGCAGAAATTTCTTTCCTAATTGTTATGGAGGCCAGCATTCTAAACACTTTAAGGACAATTGCTGAAATGGTTGGGGCTCTTGCAGATGGACATCTCTTTTCTTGTCTTTGCATAGTCCTTCCTCGTGTGTGTGTGTGTGTGTGTGTGTGTGTGTGTGTGCTGAGAGAGATAGCCCTGTCGTTGCTTCCTCTTCTTGAGAGGACACTGGTCATGTTGGATTAGAGTTTCACTGTGTATGTCCTTATTCAGTTTGAGTCACCTCCTGATGCTCCCTGTCTAATTGTACTCACACTGGGGACTCCAGCTTCATGGCAGGACTTTTGAGTGGAGCCCACAGCATTCTCTGAGCCTGGATGATATATTTAGAAGTTTAAGTCTGATCACCCAAGTGATGCTGTTTCCTTATGTGAGCATAGTGTAATTGCCCAATACATGATGCATGCAAACAAATATTTGTGAACCAGAGAAAAATGTTCCCCATTCACAGCTTAGCAAGCAGTGTGAATGGGCTGACATAGCGCCCATTGACCCATTCCAGCTAATTTCCTACTGTTTGTATGAAAATGCTAGGTGAACATCTGCCTGTGTCGTGTGCTGTCCTGCAGGAAATAGGGAATGAACTTGTCACCTTGGCTTTTTACTGCAAGGGTTTGCAAAGCTAGTCTTTGTCCTGAGGGCGTATGTTTATCTACCACTATAGTCCAACATAAGCCCAGACCTGTGGGGGAAAAAAAAGAGGAAAGGTTCTCCATTCTTCCCATACCAATTTAATTGAGTTGAATGTTGATCCCTTAAAAATAAGTAGCCATTTAGTCCCTAGAAACTATGCCTATTACTGTACTGGCTAGTTTTGTCCCAATTTTTGGCGCATGATAGTCTTCTGAGAGGAGGGAATCTCAGTTGTGAAAATGGCCCACATAAGACTGGGTTATAGGCCAGACTCTAGGGCATTTTTTAATTAGTTGTTGACATGGTAAGTCTCAGCCCATTGTGCTCAGTGCCACCCCTGGGTTGATGATCTTGAATGCCCTAAGAATGTGTCCTTCATGATGAAGGAGCAAGAGCTAAGCAACACTCCTCCATGGTTTCTGTGTCAACTCCTGCTTCCAGGTTCCTGCCCTGCCTCTGAATATGAGCTGTGATGTGGACCTGTGAGCAAAATAAACCCTTTCCTCCACAAGTTGCTTTTGGTCATGGTGTTTCGTCACCGTAATAGGAACCCTCACTAAGACAACTGTGTTATTTGGCAAGATGCTCTTTATATAGTACTTCGAGGAGAATGTGAATATAAACACAGATGTTCAAGCTGCCTCCAGGCTTAGACGGAGCTGTGAAAAAACATTATTGGAAACCAGAGCAAATGTGACTTCCCTTGTATTGTGGCAGAAAATTAGATCTAGCTATGCCTGTACGGTGTGAAGAAATCACAGTTGTGGAGCTTGAACTTGGATTCTTTAGCTGAGTCAAATTCCCAGCTATGTTGCTGAAGGCAAAGCCTGTCTTTTCCTTGCTAACATAGCGACTGAAAAGAAGAGGTAAGTTGAGGACAAACCCTAAATCATCATCCTTGACAATCCAGAATCCTTAGCCTATCCAGACTGGAGCACATAACATTCAAAGTGCATACGCCCCTCCACATTTTGTATATTGAAATCCTCAGTGACAGCATTTAAAGGTGAGCCTGTGGGAAGTAATTAGGTTATAATACTGGAGGCCTCATCCTCATGCAAGGAATTGGTGTCCTTACACAAAGACTAGACCTCTCTCTCTCTCTCTCTCTCTCTCTCTCTCTCTCTGCCTAGTGAAGAAGAAAGAATAAGAACTCAGCCATCTGCAAGCTAGGAGAGGGCTCTTACTCTAACCTAGCCATGCAGGCATCCTGAATTGAGACTTCCAGTCTTAATAACTATGAGAACTAAGCTCCCAGGCTAGCTCCTTATGGCAGTCCAAGCAAAGGAATATTATGAATTTTATCACTATAAAAGCATGCCTACCACAAAGGCCAGTTCTTGGCTAGACAAAGATTTTCTGAACAGACTAGTGTATCAATCGTGAGCCCTCAACTATCTCTGAATAGCCAGGTTTATCCAGCACAGAGGAGGTTACCCAGGGAAGATCGGCATGTTACTGTTTGTCTATTGGCACAGCTCCCTGTGACATGGATTATGGGCTCAAAAGGTC
>LOEQ01010276.1:669-17013 GCA_001685075.1 Bramus lutescens | reverse complement strand
AATTACTGTCAGGACCAGATGTTCCCTTTTCAGATAGTGGATCAAAGCCTTATAACCATCAATCAATTTCAGGACCAGATGCTCCCTTTTCAGATAGTGGATCAAAGCCTTAAAACCATTAATCAATTGGCTCAAGCTGCAATTTGTAAGTTTCCATCTCAAATACCAATTTTGGTAGGGGTCTTTTATGGTGTTATCCTGTTTCACATTTTTGTTTGTATGTTTCAGACAGGGACTCTATATTATCCTGGCTGTCCTGGAACTCACTATGTAGACCAGACCTATCTCAGACTCACAGAGATCCACTTACCTCTCCCTCTCATGTGCTGAGATTAAAAGCACACACCACCACTCCATCCTGTTTTTTAAAAAAGATTTATTTATTATGTATTCAGTGTTCTGTCTGCCTGAATGCCAGAAAATTGCACCAGATCTCATCATAGAGGGTGGTGAGTCATCACCTTGTGGTTCCTGGGAATTGAACTCAGGACCTCTGGAAAAGGAGCCAGTGCTCTTAACCTCTGAGCCATCTCTCCAGCGGATTTGTTTTTTGAGACACAGTATCAGGTATCTCAGCCTGGCATCAAATTGAGAAATACTTGAGGGTGACCTTGACTTTCTGATACTCCTGTCCTCCACCTCCTGGGCCTGAGACTATAGTTGTTAGCATTCAGGCATTAAGCTTACCTGCCCTTGGAACCTAGCAGAAAAGATCACCAACGACAACCACACCTATGCGCACTGAGCTTACTAACATTTCAAGCATCGTGCTATCCTGCCCCCAGGGTCATCAGCTGTTACCACAAAGAGCACCCCCTGGGCATACATGTTATCACCTTTCAGGCAGATACCTGGCCAGTCCAGAGTCCTATGGCTGCTTTGTGACATGTTAGTGTTCGTGCTTGCGCTAAACCCACTTTAAAAGCAGTCTATCAGGTCCCCTTTCCCACTGCTCTTCTGAAGAGGCAGGCAGGTAGGCCTTTGTGTCTCTCCAGCTCCCTCTTCTCCCTCCAGCCCCCAAAACTTCCAGTATGCGAGCTTGTTGTATGGTGTGATTCATCCTCACAGCTGCTAGACTACAACAGGCATATACCACCACACAGTTTATGCAGTGCTGGATCGGACCCAGGGCCTTGTATGGAATGCGAATGCCTTCATCCCAAGATCAAGTATCTCTCGTTTTTTTTTTAAACAAAACAAAACAACAACAACAAAATCCTCATCTGGCCCAAATTAAGCACTTCCTATCTGTTATTTCGAGAGGCCCAGGTCCCCACAGATTCAGTAAGTCCATAGCCCTAGCACAACTCCCAAGCAGCCTAGCTTTGGGTTTAGAGTTAGGGAAAGAGACACACCCTGAAAAATGGGACCACAGCCATGAAGAGACACTTTGTCCCTAAACCTAGAGCCAGAGAGATGACCCCAGACCTTGAATCTAGGACCAAAAGAACACACAAAGTCCCTAGATTTACAACATACCAAAGATATTTGCCTTGGCCCCAAAATTAGGGCTAAAAGGGTAAAAAGAATGAGAAAAAGAAACACAATTTGGCCCCAGAAACGGAGCCATCTCCCCCCACTCAAAACCAGCCAATCCCTGAGCAAAGAAAATGGACCAATCAAAGCCTCAGGCAGTTGCTGGTAGTTGGGAATTTCCCTCAGGCTTCATCAGAGAGCTATCTATCCCAAGCCTGGAAGTATGCAATTCCTCCTCACACCACTAGGGGAACAGCCAATCACAAGCCCTGAGGCTTGAAATTCCCTGAGCCTCTGTCCTATATAAACCTCCGGGTTTTTTTTTTCTCATTTTTTCGCTGCTCTGGGTCTCTCCTGGGGTTGCTGCTGATGTCCCCATCATTGCTGCTGTTGTCGCTGTCGCTGGCTTTGGGCTGATGGAGAGAGAGACCCGAGTCAACTCGTAAATAAAGATTCTCTGTTTTTGCATTGGAGTCGGTCTTGTGGTGGTGATTTGGGTTCTGGAATTCGGGTATAACAATTTCTGATGATCTATGAAAATTCATGGGGTGGGGTCTTATCACTGTATTTATTCATATAAATAGCTGTTTTAAGTTCATAGCAGAATTCAACAGAGTGTATCATTCTTTGCTCTCACACATGCAATGCCTCTCCTATTTTTAACACCCTGGACAATAATAGTACATTTGTATCAATTTATATTTTGTTTTCTATAGTGCTAGATCAAACCTTGGGAATCAAGCTTGATAAGCAAGCATCCTACCAATGAGCTCCTAGCCTTTGTATTATTGGGGGAAAATATTAATTATAATACTCATTTTTTATTTTGTATGTATACTTCTATACAGATGCTTGAGAGCCAAAGTTACATTTTAAGTTTTACTTTCTATGCCATAGATACCAATGAAACAAAAATACCTCTGATTTCCAAGCTCCTTGCCCAAAGATGGGTAGTTCCTGAAATGTTGGAGGCTATTATTCATATGAGATAGCAAGCCACGGATTGTTTACTCCCCTAAACAAGTTTGTTTGACCCATCTGCACCAGATGTGCTGGATCACATGTGGGCAGGAGGTTCACCAGCAGGAAACACGTCAGAATATAGGATTGCCCCAACTGGATGTAGGCTGGAGGTACGTCAGGGTGTATGCTTGCCCATGGTTGGACCTGATGGAAAATCCAATGAATTATATAGTTTTTCTTTCTTAAGCAGCTGCAAACTGTGACTTGGAACCATTTCCTGAGAACCTGGGTATGGACCTGGTCAGAGCGATTCACCTGTCCAGTATTTAATTAAAGCTTCCTTCAAATTTGGCTTTAAACTGTGATAGTGGTATTATTATGAATTGATGAGATTAACATTTTCTGGAGACCCCAGCGAGATTCAAACTACCCACCCAAATTCTAAAGCTGGACCTCACTCTGGAATTCCAGGCCTGAGGAGCTGCTTCAGGAGGCATGTACCTTGAGATGTTCAACGACTCCAAGGAAGGCTTTAGTTCACAGACGATTGGAGTGAACTTCCAGGCTGAGAAATGGCAGCAAGCATCTACAGAGGCCTCCTGGTGAATCATAGTCTAGTTTTGTTTTGTGGGATCCCTATCTGGGATGTGATGGAGGTTTGACAGGGCCCACATATTCTCCTGCCCAGACATTGTCCACCCCTCTGATTCTGGTACTGGTTCTGGTTGGAAAGTTTTGGTTCCCCAGGGAAAGTTTTGTTTGTCTTGTTGGAAAGTTTTGTCTGTTTCTCAAGAGAGGTGTGTCTCCCTGTTTAGTTGGAAAGCTTTGCCCTTTCACAAATGCTAGTGCTGTGTGACCATCACCAGAAGCACCAGCCATAGTGAAATGGAGCAGGCTGATATCTAAAAGGCAGCCTATGTGTATCCTGCTGAGGGTGGGCCCAAAGAGGATTCAGACCTCTTGAGAAAACCAAAAGGATTGTGACTGAATCCCATATATTAAGCTTTGAATTCTTTTCAGTGTTGGAGCTTGGCTTTGCCTTATGCTGATTGTGGCTGTGCCCTGTTTTCTCCTTCTTGAAGTAAAAAAGGTACTTTACTTTTGATATTGCAAGAGCCCACAGTTGACTATTTTTAAACTTTTTTAAGGGGAAATTTTAGAGTATTATAAAAATTTTAAAAATGGATATTTTAAGGGACAATTTTTAAAATATAAATATATTTCAATATAAAAATAAATATATTTAAAATATAAAAATATTTTAAGCCTCAGGCCACTTTAAGTTTATAAATTGTTTATATTAATATTTGAAATTAAAGATAGCTAAAAGGCTAAAACTTAAGGTCTCAGCTATGAGCACCAAGTACTAAACACCAGAAATTGGGATATTCCTATCTTATGATGCAGCAAGACAAATGCTTAAGCAGTCTGGCAAAGGGCTTGAAGTACTTTCTCAAGATTTAAGTCTCATCCCTTTGGGGGTTGAAAGACCTTTTTACAGAGGTAGCCTAGGGCCACCTGCCTGTTTGATTAAGATTCATAACAGTAGCAAAATTGCAGCTGCGAAATAGCAACAGGAATGATTCTGTGGTTGGGTGGGTCACCACAACATGGGAACTATATTGAAGGGTTGAAGCATTGGGAAAGTTGGAAACTGCTGGTGTCTATTAACTTGTCTGGGTAGTGCTAGTCTCTAGGCTCTCCCAGTCCCTGCTCGCAAGTCCTACCTCAGCAAGTCCTAGTCTTATGAAAGCTAATAAGTTATTGTAAACAGCCAGGCGGTGGTGCACGCCTTTAATCCCAGCACTCGGGAGGCAAGGCAGGCAGATATCTGTGAGTTTGAGGCCAGTCTGGTCTACAAGAGCTAGTTCCAGGACAGGTACCAAAGCTACAGAGAAACCTTGTCTCAAAAAAAATAAAAAAAAAAGTTATTGTAAACCGGACTATATCCAGCACATGGCCTGACAATATGACTGGAGAAGTCACACAAGTCAGCATCACTGAAGTTGACTCCTAGGCCTCTTCTCAAGCTCTCACAACTGTCAGCTGTCACTTGTGCTTGTGAGGACTCCATAAAGTGGGTTCAACAACTTCTCCGAGCTGGGGTGGCAAGTGTGGCTCCCCCCCATCCCCAACAGCATGAGGCTAGACTCTCAGGGAATCTAGGGGGACAGAGCCAGTGACCAGAGTGTAGGAGCCCACTCCTACAAGGTCAGCTAGGGTTCCTGGATAGGGGATCCTTGAGGCCAAAGAAAAGTCAGAAGAAACAGAAGACAGGATAGAATCGGGAGGTCTGTCTGGTCATGCCAGAGCAGCCAAACAGCCCAGAGTTTATTTCAGAACTTGCTTATATACAAAAGCAGAACAAAGCACAGCACAGAACACCAGTCAGTATCTAATCACAAGATCATTCCTGTCCTTGAGTGAGCAACCTCCTCTCCAACACGGGCTTGCTGCTTGGAAGTAGCCTCACTTTCTATCTTGATGTTCCTGAGGTTTGTTGTCAGCAGTATACTGTCTACTAGATAGAGTGTTCTTTTCTCATGGGCTAAATCAAAAGTCTCTCATAGCCCTCAAGGTTATAAAAAATTAGAGCAGGCAAACTTGAACTCAAATGACATCTTTAAGTCAGAAATGACTCCAGATGTAAACTAAGTCACACGTGGGCTCCCACACCAGAGACACACAGCAGAGGGCCTAGCTACCACCTAACAGTTTATGTTTTGACTTACATGGTCAGAGAACACTAAAGACTTGGAAGAGAGAGAGAGACAGAGGAGACACACACACACAAAGAGAGAGAGAGAGAGAGAGAGAGAGAGAGAGAGAGAGATAGAGATAGAACAAGGTCCAGGGAGAGAAAACCTCTGAACAGGTTACAATGTGCTTTGAAATGTGCTTAGGCACTAAAGAAAGAAAAAAGAATTGGGAATAGACAGTCATAAAAATCAATCAATGGTTTAAAAATAATAAAATAAATTCTTTAAAGAAATAGTAAAGTGATAAAATTAAAAAACCAAGCCACATAAAGATATGAAATACACGGGCACCTGGATCCTGTGTGTTGCTTTGTTGACTGAAATGTTTTTTAAATGCTGATGAGCAAATGGCAGTTGCTGAGAGACACTGGATTGTGGAAGAAACTGCTGAAATAAACCAGCCGATATACTTTAGGGATATCTTGGCTTCAGAATGGAAGTCAGGAAATGTGTTGCATTCGAAGAGATGTTGTACTTTGTTTCGACAGAAAATTAAAAGCTATGGGTTCCTTCAAAATTAATAAAGATCAGATTTGACCAGGGGAGACCTCCTGAGGATCTTGGATACAGATTTGAGGGAGAAATCCAGAAAAGACTACAGGACAGGTGACATGTATGCTGATCTCTCTGCAAGGGAACAGCTCTGACACTGAATAAGACATGATAAATCTTGTTGGCTAGAGAGTCCTCATAACACTTTGGTTATACAGTCCAAACTGACTTATAAAGTGGTCATATGTCTTTTACCTACTCAGACATCAAACAAATCATCATCAGCTGACTTATGCACACTGCACATTCCATACTTGTATTAATATGGATATATATGTTACCTTTGAAAGTTTATATGCTTTTGGAACAAAAGAAACAGACATGAATAAAGACAAGTAGCTCAAGTGATCCAGCTTCTTTGAATGCCTTGATTACAGTTTCCTCAAAAACCTACATCCAGAGCAACCTCAAAGTTGCTGCTATCCGAGATAGTCCTGCCTCACAAACTACTCCAGCCAAGACTTCAGATAAGCTCTGTACTTTCCCACCACACAGAGACTAAATAAAAAGAATTATACAGCTAGCTCTTCAGGACTTGACCATCATCCCAATTTTCTAAGGGTCTCCTAGAGATGCTGTTGCTCCCAGACAATAGGAAGCAGTCTAGAGAATGTGAAGCCCACATTTCCAAGAGGTAGAGCGGTTGGTTTCTGGTCATTTGATGTATGTTTGTCATTGTTTATGGGGCTTGGTTGCAAGTTGTTAATGGTTGTGGTCAGGGAGGAAACTAAAAAAGGAGGTTAGACTCAGGGATCTTTTTTAGTCAAAGCAGGGGGTGGGATATAGCAAAGCGTAGATTAATGAATCTACTTTTAAAATAAAAATGATATGATAAAAGGGCAGATTATTAAATCTACTTTTAAACTAAAAGAACAATTACTAGTCTCAAATATTTCATACTGGTATGAATTTTTGTATAGTGATAGAAATTTAAGGCTATTTTTGTTATAATGTATGTTTCTACTCTTGTTTAAGGTATTATACCTATGCAGCTCATTTAATTTAATGACGTTGTTTGCTTGGTTTGATTTTTCAAGACAGGGTTTCTCTGTGAATCTTTGGTTGTCCTGGAACTCAACTGGTAGATCAGAGCAGCCTCCAACTCATAGAGACTCATCTGCCTCTGCCTCCCAAGTGCTGGGATTAGAGGTGTGCACCACCACACTGGCGATGCAGCTCATTTAAATCTATAATATATAATTAAGAAATACAGGTTAGTAGTTAGTCATATATAATAATCTATAATAATAAAAACATATGTTAGGTATGTTTCCAAGGGTAAGACTAGATTTGTTTAGCACAGATATACTTAAATAATGGTTCTAAAACTTGTCAGAGATCTGATGAATATGCCATTTAAAATGTTTAATGAGTAAAGCTTACTACTACAGAGACTCCCATCTTCTAGTGTTGATCCCAAGGTCTCCAAAGAAGATTACAGGGCACCATGTCTTCATCTGGATTGTGGTAATGCTAACCACTGGACACTGCCTCAATCCACATGTGCACCAGATGAAGAAGGACATTTAAAAGAAATCCCACACTAGCTCGGAATTGAGAATAATAGACAGTTATTTATTTAGGGGCAGACTCCCAAAGCAGAATCCTCTGCTGGAACGGAGAACAGAAACCGAATCCTGAAGCTGGAAAAGAGGCTGGACCATGCTTTACATTGGCATAAATAGTGTAAGAGGCCATGCCCCAGTGGGCGGTTTACTTAAAGGCTATTGGCTGTATGATTTCCTACAGCAACCTCTCCCTTTCCCTCTCACCTCTCCTCACACGGCTCAGGGTCAAGTCCACTCTGGCCTCTCCCAGATGTCCCTGCCCCTTACAATAAACTTTCTCCTTCACCACACCTAGGAGCAGTTGTGTCCTTTTGATTTCCTTTTTTCCATTCAGGTTATATAGTGTGTTTGAGGTCAGCTTGGATACATGAGACCTTATCTAAATTTTTTTTCTTTAAAAATTGATGAACTTGCAGTCAGGTGGTGGTGGCACACGCCTCCAATCCCAGCACTTGTAGACATTAGCCGGTGGATCTCTGTGAGTTCTAAACTGGCCTGGTCAGTACTAGTTCCAGGTTAGCTATGGCTGTTACACAGAGAAACTCTGTCTCAAAAAAAAGATGAACTTGCATTTCTTCCTTCTGGCTGTCCTGGAACTCACTATGTGGAGCTGACTAGCCTTGAACTCACAGGAGATCCACCTGCTTCTACCATTGTCTCACAGGTGCTGGGATTAAAGGCTTATACCACTACGTCTAGCTAGCCCTATGTTTAAAGGAAGGTGTGTTTCCTTTGGAAAGGAGTTTCAGTTCCTGGATTGTGGACCCTTGGAGGTGAGGACAGTAGTATACATAGTGTGCTACATCCTTCCTACCTCAAGGTACAAAGGGTACGTGCTGAACCTGAGAATCATGAGAGAAAAACCAGTTCTGCTCTTTTTGAGCCAAATTTGAAACAAGCTTTAAGTCAGGAAGATGCCAGGGCCATTCCAGGGTTCCCAGGAACGGTGACTAGGTAGATTTTGTAGAGGCTTATAAAGGCATGCTATAAATTTACTGTCTTTCCCATCAGGTTCATTCAGGGGCAAGCTTACGTCTCAACGTATTTCCTACCCACCTACCTCCCAACCACATGTCATCAAACACGTCCGGTGCAGATTGCAGACAGAAGTTTCTACCCACTTGGTCTCGTAGCTGTTCAGTCCCAAAGAAACACACAGAGGTTTATATTAATTATAAAATGTGCGACCTATTAACTCAGGCTTATTATTAGCTAGTTCTTACAACTTAAATTAGCCCAAAATTCTTGTCTATGTTTAACCACATGGCTTGGTACCTTTTCTCAGTAAGGCATTCTCATCTTGTTTCCTCTGTATCTGGCTGGTGATTGACTTTGTGCCTTTTCTCTTCCCAGAATTCTTTTAGTCTGATCACCCCACCTATACTTCCTGCCTGACTACTGGCCAATCAGCATTTTATTAAACCAATACAAGTCACAAATCTTCACAGTATACAAAAATTTTATCCCATAGCATTTCCCCATTTTCTTTTCAAAATAAGAACTCTGAATCTTTTTTGTTTCCTGAAAATTATTTATAACAGCTTGCAAACAACATTCCTAAACAAAGATGAACACCCATAATCCTTTTTTGGGAATTTGGGCATAGTTTTCTTGGCTACTTCCTGCTGATTGGGGGCACTGATAATTTATGGACCAAAGAAATTTTAGAATTATGGTCGAATCCTGACTGGAGTATTCTGTGGTGCTTGATCATCTCAGCCAGTAATATTGAAACTGTTCTGGATGTAGCAGTCAGAGGAAACTGCAATAGAGGTGTTCTGAAATGTTGGATCATCTGTGCCATTTGCTCCTATCAGAGATTTTTTTCAGGAGGTCTTCCTTGATTAAACCTTATTTTTCTTAACCAATAATGAATCCACAGCCTCTCATTTCTTGTGGAAACAAAAGCAAAACCTCTTTTCCAAAGTTACATATCTTTTGACTTAAATATTGAAGTCAAGGTATTTTCAAAATAAATAAATTGGATTAATCCAGCAGTATTTATAATAAAATGTCTTTTAGCATATGTTGCTCCTTCCTCAGCAGTCAAACAATTCATTGTGAATAGACTGGACCAAAAAAGGTAAAACTTCCTCTCCCAGGGCTTGACAATTAACCTATATTTTTTCTTTTCATGATTCCCTAAAGATATCTTTACCCCCTCCTCCAGACAGCAGAAAGTAAATTTAAGAATATGATGCCCACATTCCTAAGAGATGGGGTGGGTAGATTTTGGTCATTCAATGGATTATGAATATTTGTCATTGTTTAGAGAGGTTGGTTACAAGTTATTATTGGTAATGGTCAGCAAAAAAACCTAAAAAAATGAAATTAGATTCAAGGTTCTTGTTTTGACAAAAAAGGGGATATAAATATGATAGGATAAAAGGATAGATTATTGAATCTACTCTGAAAGGAAAAACAGAGGATATAGATATAATAAGATAGAAAGGTAGATTATTGAATCTACTTTTAGAAAGCAACTACTAAGAGCTGGAGAGATGGCTGAGTGGTTAAGAGGACTAGCTACTCTTCCAGAGGACCCAGGTTCAATTCCCAGCACCCACATGGCAGCTTACAACTGTCTGTAACTACAGTTCCAGGAGACCCAACACCTTTCCACAGGCAAAACAAAATACCAATATACATTAAATAAGAATAAATAAAAAATTAAAAAAAGAAAGCAACTACTATTTTCTAGTTTTGTTTTTGTTTTCTGAGACAGGGTTTCTCTGTGTAACTCTGTCCTGGAACTAGCTCTGTAGCTCAAGCTGGCCTCGAACTCATAGAGATCTGCCTGCCTCTGCCTCTAAGTACTGGGATTAAAGGCATGCACCACCACCATCCAGCAAAATTGCTAGTTTTAAATGTTTTACATTTGGTAGGATTTTGTGTATTGTGTACAGATTTTATATGTTGATACTATTTAAGACTAATTTTGTTAGTACATACATTTCTACTATATAGCTCACTTAACAATATAATGCAAATTTCTAGTCCTTGAAAGTTATTATTACCAACTGTTTAGGATAATAAGGAAATCTAGCTTAGTAATTAGTCACCTATTATAATCAAACTTGTAGTTACATTAGGTATGTTTTCAAGATCAAAGATATGTTTAGATAGAAAAGTCATCTTCAAACGTTTTATTAGAGATCTACAGAATATGGCATTTATGATGTTTAAATAACATAGGCTCTTTTTTATGACAATAAGACATGTCTGCTCCTGGCAGCACCAATCTGCTTCAGAGAAGATGATGGGCATTGAAGAAACACCACACTGAGTTTACTTTCTTTGTAGCAAAATAAACCACTGGGTAAGAAAATGTCTTTGCCTTGACTGTCCTAATTGGACAAGCAGAACACAAAAGAAAGTGATTGACAAGCATTGTCAAGACAAGGATTGGCAGCCTTTCAGAATATCCTGTTTCACAGAACAGTCTGTTTGATATGCTAGGCCTGTAGGCCGAAGATGGATGTCCCAGCAGTGCAGAGGAACTTTGGGTGACTGTCCAGGCAGCCAACTGTTTCTGTCATTTCTCACATTTTTTGGAAGTTGCTTGCTCACATTTCTTCTTTACTCAATATTATTTCCTTCTGGGGTCTCTGAGGGAATTGAAGACTAGATAGTTATAGTTTTCCTTGTTTATGTGATGCTGAAAGCAAGTTAAGATAGAAAGTAAATTAGGTACAAGATTTTGGAATCACCAAGATATGATAGATAATGATGTATTTTCTCTGAATTTGTCAAATGCAAATGGACTAGATATTGTTGATGTATTTATTGCCTGTATATATTATATATAGCCATTGTACTTATTGTATATAGATTTTCTTTTATTAGTCATAGCCTTTTTTATTTTAGACAAAAAGGGGAAATGTAGTGATATTTCATTTTTATTTTAATAAATAAAGCTTGTCTGAAGATCAAAGAGTAAAACAGCCACCCTTGTGAGCCTTACACCAGGAAGTGGTGACACACACCTTTAATCCCAGTAGCCACACTAATTTGCCATAGAAATCGGGTGGGCTATAATAGTGCAAGCCTTTAATTCCAGCATGAGAGGAAAATACTCTCAGACACAGTCTCATTCTGAGATTCCTAGAGGTAGGATCGCCATTTCAGACTGAGGTGGAGGTAAGAGCCAGTCCTGGCTGTTTGACTTTTCTGACCTTCAGGTTGAACCCCAATATCTGTCTCTGGGTTTTTATTAATCATGCTACATTTGGCTTTTATTAATCATGTTACACTTTATTAATCATGCTACAGATGGCCCCAGTTCTTAACTTGGTCTTGCTCTTAATTGTCTTAACTGCAAGCAAAACCCTTAACCTGTAAGTTATGCATTTTCCTATTTTTGTCTCCCATTAACTTGTAAGGCCTATTGTTCTTGTTCCAGTTTTGTTCTCACAGATGGTGCTAGGCATAGAGCAGTGGCTCCTGAACCCTAAATTCAAACATACTTTTATTCACTTAAATTTTTATTTTATTTTTATGTTTATGCATCAGTCTTGTCTATGGGTGCCAATGGAGGACTGAAGGCGGCACTGGATCCCCTGGGGTTTTGTTTCAATTGGTTGTGAACTGCCTGATGTGAGTTCTAGGAACTGAACTTAGTTTCTAAAACTAGTTCCTCTATCATTTTGTTGTTATTGTTGTTTTGAGACAGGGTTTCTCTGTGTTTCTATGTAGCCCTGGCTGTCTTGGAACTCACTCTGTAGACCAGGTTGGCCTTGAACTTAGAGATCTACCTGACTCTGCCTCCCAAGTGCTGGGATTAAAGGCATGCACCACTGCCCAGTTTATCAGTTTATTTTTAAAGCATGGTTTTTATCAGTGGCTCTCAACATGATCTACATATAAACTGTGACCTCCACAGCAGTGCCTGCCTTTTCCACACTTTATAGAATTGAGTGTTCTCTTTCATCTTTTTTTTTGTTTTTTCAAGATAGGTTTCCTCTGTAGCTTTGCAGACTGTCCTAGAACTCGCTCTGTAGACCAAGTTGGCCTCGAACTCACAGAAATCCACCTGCCTCTGCCTCCTGAGTGCTGGGATTAAATGCGTGTGCCACCCCCACCCAGCAAGTGTTCTCTTTCATCCTTGTTTTCTCCTCTGATTGACTCTTCAGGAAGTGAGTATATTTAGGAGTCAGTGGGCACCATTTCTACTGCCATTCTTTTTCCATTGAGTAGTCTAGAATGCAGTAAAAGAACTCCTAGTCTATTCAGGTTTCTTCATCGAAATTTCTTCCCTTCTTTCATTCCCAGGGTCTCATGTAGTTCAGACTGTCCTCCCTTTTATTTCTCTCATTCAAGGCTGAACTTGAACTCCTGATCCTCCTGCCTCCATCTTCTAAGTGCTGGGATTACAAGCACATGCTATCAACTCCAGCAGGGCTGTTTTTCAGTGTAACTGAACATGATAGCCCATGCATGCCCAGGAAGCAGACAAAACAAATTGATGATCGTAGATGTACTTTTGTTTTTGTAGACAGGGTTTCTCTGTGTAACAGCCCTAGCTGTCCTAGAACTAGCTCTGTAGACCAACTGGCCTCGAATTCACAGAGATCTGCCTGCCTCTTCCTCCTGAGTGCTGAGATTAGAGGCATGCACCACCACTGCCAGGCTGTAGATGGTTTTAATTAAAGGGATAAAGTGGTTCTGGGTCAAAGGCTTAAACTTCTCTTTCCCATGAAATAAATACCAGTAATCAGGATCCTCATATGTATTCAGTGGAAGGAAGAGTCCCCCAAAGGATTCTCAAGTGACAGCCTCACAGATAAGGACCAAAACCCCAAGCTCCCAGCAGTTACCGTTGAAATCTGAGAAACTGTCTTCAACCCAGGTCTCTCTGACAGATCCCTCACCTACTTCAAACTGAGGTTGGTCCAATGAGTTCTTTCAGGCCCTACATTCTCTCTTTGGTCAAAGGCTGTTTTCCGAATCCTCACTTTCTTTAAGCCATAACCAATTAGTTCCTGCTTGTCCTGGTCCTTGGCCACATGTAGGGGGAGTCAGCTTTGTGACTTCACAAAAAATCTCTTGTGACAAATCTGAACCTAGAGAATCAGGAGCTGGGCAGAAGGGGCTTCCCTCAGGAACATCATGTGACTTTTCATAGCACTACACCCCCACCTACTAGGGAATGAAGACGAGCTGTCCCTATGGTAAGAGCCCAGGATACCCTCTGAACCTAGCAATGTCTCTCTCTCCTCAATGGCTTTGGCTTCCAGACCCAAATCAGTACTCCAGGCTATATTTGGCAGTATCTCAGGGATCTAGGTTCATAATCCAGACTTATGGAGAGACAGGAGGTGATTCTTCTGGGTGATGGTGGTGTTCAAATGGGGCAGAGGAGGAAGGGGGAGAGCAGGTAAGACCAGGTTCTTATCAGACGTTGCTATTCTGAAATGAAAGAACTAAGCTCTACCTAACCAGTCCCCAGAGTATTTCCCAATGAATCAGACCAAGTAGTCTCTGCATTCTGTAGAAATCTTATAGCTATAAACAAATAGGCTTTCTGCTCCCCCCAAATAATAAGTTTCTTGGCCAACACAGTAAGCCAGATAACGTGGAATTGAAAAAGTATAATTACAGTATATTTGAACAGAGCAACTCCTGGGCGGCTTCTCTGGTCCCAGAGACAAAGAGCAAAGAAGTCACACCCTTGAACTAAAGCACGGAGACTTTATAGGTCATAGGTAAGGGGTGATGACTTATTTATCACAAGCTGGGTTTGTGCCCAAGTATGGTCAAAATCTGATCAACTGGGTGATTAGGCAGGGATTTGGGTTGTTGGTGGCATCAGGGGAGGATGCTGAAATTGTCTCCAAGTATGCAGAACTGGGCTTTTTGGCACCTTCCTATTGTTCAGAGACTCTGAACAGGCAGGGTTTGGAGAGAGGGGGGGAATGGAGCTTTAAGGATCTTGCAGTAGCGAGCTTGAGATTCCACTAGAACATAAACATATTTGTCAGTAATCCAAAGTCTTCTGGGATCTTGAAGACAAGACTAGTGTTGCCTGTTTGATATCAATTCCACTTCTAGTTCCTCTTAAAGAAACCTGAGTCTGAAGAATCTGGGAACGCCAGGCAATGGTGGCGCACACCTTTAATCCCAACACTTGGGAGGCAGAGGCAAGTGGAATCTCTGAGTGGAAGGCCAGCCTGTACTACAGAGCAAATTCCAGGACAGCCAGGGCTGCACAGAGAAACCTTGTCTCAAAAAACAAAACAAAACAAAACAAAAGAAACCAAAACCAGAAACCTATATTCACTCTAAACCTATACCAAACCTGCACTTGTAGCATGGTCTCTGGGATGGGCAAAACTCTTGCAGTCAGAAGTGATAGACCCATTGGGGGATCAAATGAGATGGAATGGGGATGGGAGGAGGGCCTGGAGGACATTTGTCCCCCTTCATGCTTAAGTTCCTGTCTTGTGCTGGGAAACCACACTGTGAAGAATGGTGCATGTTATATTATCTCTGACCACCTTATTTGGCCTCTTTTCTGATTATATCATCACTGTTCTGCCAGCAAATCCCAGGGAGGAGGTAAGTGTGCTCTGGGCAAGGATTTGAAAAATAAACAGCTCAACAGGAAGGTAGTATGAATGGGTTGGTTTGTGAAAAGAGTGACCATGTCCAGTTTCACATCCAAAAGACCCCTTGGCCTTTACTATATCCTTCAACTTAGATTAGATGTATGACTTTGAATGGCGAGAAACACTGGAGAACATCTTCTTTCTTCTGCTGACTCCATGATTTTCAGTTCTCTGCTGGGACAAAGAATGGAGAAACAGATCAGATGTGATTTCTCATTTTTTTTTGAGTCAGGTTTTTCTGTAGCTTTGGAGCCTGTCCTGGAACTTGCTCTGTAGACCAGGCTAGCTTCAAACTCACAGAAATCCGCCTGCCTCTGCCTCACAGGTGCTAGGGTTAAAGGTATGCGCCACCACTGCCTGGCTATTTATTTTGTTTTCCAAGACAGGGCTTCTGAGTAGTTAGGGAGCCAGTCCTGGAACTGAATCTGTAGACCAATGAAGCTGAATGCGTCCAATGAGGGAAATTGTGAGTCAAATCCTAAGATAACTCCAAAAGAGTATTCTAAGATTATTATTTATTGTGAGGGGAAAACACACAGAACAGGAATGGGGATCCAGCCTCAAGGTGTAGAACATGAGAATGAGAGAGAGAGAGAGAGAGAGAGAGAGAGAGAAGAGAGCTGGGCCACTTTTTCTGGGTACCCAAAAGTCATGCCCCAACCTTGTCCAGCCTCTTAAAGGTCATTGGCTGAAGGAGGTTCCCCATCACCTCCAGCTTTGGTCTAAATAAGAGAGTTCCAACCCCAATACAAAATTATATACACTAGGAACAGATATCAATGATAAAATTAGAATTATAACCAGCATAAACAATATTAAGCAAGGAACATATACTAAATGTTTTAATAAACATTCTATCCTTAGGCGTCTAAGTCTTGATTGGAAATGGCTTGGCTAGATCTTTTTTTTCATTTTCTTTATTATTATTAAAAAATTTCCACCTCCTTACATTTTCCTACCCCTCCCCCATTCCCTATCCTCCTCCCTTTCCAGTCCAAAGAGCAGTGAGGGTTCCTTGCCCTGTGGGAAGTCCAAGGTCTTCCCACCTCGACCAAGGTCTGAAGTCTAGGAAGGTGAGCATCCAAACAGACTAGGCTCCCACATAGCCAGTACATGCAGTAGACTCAAAATCCAGTTCCATTGTTCTTGGCTTCTCAGTCAGCTCTCCTTATCAGCCACGTTCAGTGAGTCCGGATTGATCACATGGTCCATCAGTCCCAGTCCAGCTGGCCTTGGTGAGCTCCCATTAGATCAGCCCCATCGTCTCAGTTGGTGGACGCACCACTCACGGTCCTGACATCCCTGCTCATGATCTCCCTCCTTCTGCTCCTCATTTGATCTTGGGAGCTCAGCTCCAATGTGGGTCTCTGTCTCTATCTCCATCCATCACCAGATGAAGGTTCTATGGTGATATGCAAG
>LOEQ01010275.1:32810-44738 GCA_001685075.1 Bramus lutescens | reverse complement strand
CTGCCTCTTGAAGAGGCCAATTTGGATGCCAAGATTCTGGAGTGATGATACTCAGATCTGCTCCTGTGTCCATCAAGCCAAAAATCACAATTCCATTTATACGTACTCTTAGCTTTGGTCTCTGATCATTTTTAGAAGTTTGCCAAAATATACACTTCTTATTTCCTAATTGAATTTCTGACTTATCCTCCAAATTTGAGAAACAATCCCACACCAGTTAGGATTTAAAGGGTCATTTATTTTAGGGGTAAAACTTACAAAACACCAACCATCAGGAAAGGAGTCTAGTCGCTAAAGCGCCGGAACCAAGAGAGCGAGCCGAAGCTTGCTGCTCTTTTTTAAAGAGAAATAGACCACGCCCCAGTGGACTGGTATTTCAGCAGCTATTGGCTGAAGGAGCAGAAGGCGCTCCTGTAGCACAGTGGACTGGTATTTCAGCGGCTATTGGCTGAAGGAGCGGAAGGTGCTCCCACAGCACCTTAGGCAGCTTTGCTTCTACTTTCAAGTAAGGTGTAATTAAACACATTTTCATATAATTGTTTTTATTTCCTCTTTTGATCCTTCTTTTCATTTCATTAGCCCTTTTACTAAGGTGTTTGATTTTTTAATTATTTTCCTTTTACTGAAAATAGATTCTTTTCTCATATAATATATCTTGATTACAGCTGCCCGTCCCTTCACTCCACCTCTCCTCCCCTCCAGATCCACTCCATTTCCATCTTTCATTAGAAAAGAAGAGGCTCCTAAGCGGTAACAACCAAACAAGACAAAACAAAATACAATGAGATAAGATAAACCCATCATATCACATCAAGGCTGGACAAGACATCCTGACAGAAGAAAAAGAGCCCAAAAGGCCCTAGAGTCCGAGATCCACTTCTTCACACACTTGGGAGTCCCATAAAATCACTGAGCTGAGAGCTATAATTTATATGCAGAGAACCGGGTGCAGACCTGTGTCGGTCCTGCGTTTGGTGCTTCAGTTTCTGTAAGTTCATATGCGCCTTGCTTAGTTGATTCAGAGGGTCTTGTTCTCCTGGTATCCTCCATTCACTCTGGCTTTTACATTCTTTTTT
Organism: Bramus lutescens; assembly: GCA_001685075.1. NCBI lineage: Eukaryota > Metazoa > Chordata > Mammalia > Rodentia > Cricetidae > Bramus > Bramus lutescens. The sequence goes on along the minus strand of LOEQ01010275.1, from coordinate 43,662 downwards.
AAATTAAATTTTTAAAATTTATTCTACATACAAAGCACAGTTTCTTTTCCCTCCATCCCTTCTATTCCCTTCCTCACCTCCCTTCTACCCCTACCCCATCCACTCCTTCACCATCTCCAATCAGAAAGGGTAAAGCTGGGAGACAACAAAGCATCATATCAAGTTGAGGCAGGACCAAACTCCTCCCCCTCACATCAAGGCTGAGAAACTAGCAATAGTGGAGAGGGTGCCTGAACTGTCCTTCTCCTGTAATCAGGTTGGTGACTACCCTAATTGTCATCATAGACTCTCCAGCCAGTACATGATGGAAGCAGATGCAGAGAGCCACAGTCAAGCACCGGTCTGAGTTCCAGGAGTACAGTTGAAGAGAGGGAGGAGGGCTTATAGGAACAAGGAAGGGTGGCATCAAGATCATGATGGAGAAAACGCACGCAGCTAACCCGAGCTCATGGGAGCACATCGACTCTAGGCTTTTACACTCTTTTGCCTCATTTTTCACAGGGTTCCCTGAGCACTGAGGGGAGGGATTTGATGGAGGCTTTCTGTGTAGAGCTGTGTGTTCCAAGGACTCTCTTCAGGTAATGTCTAGCCATGGGTCTCTGCATTTGTTCTCATCTGCTCAGGAGGAAGCTTCTCTGATGATGATTAAATAAGGCACCGATCAATGACTGTAGCAAAATATAATTAGGAATCATTTTATTGATGTCCTTTAGACCAGTAGTGTTTGGTTGCCCCCTATGTCTCTGGTTCTTGGTTGTCCATGCAGTGTTGGATTTGAGTTACATCTCATGGAATGGGCCTTGCTTCAAATCAGACATTGTCTGATCACTCCCACAAGTTCCCTGCCACAGTTGCTCTAGTATATTTTGCAGGGAGGACAGGCTGGGATGTTTATGTTTCTCCTTTGGTGGCCTGCAGAGTATCTGCCCACACCAAAGACGCTAAAGCAGAGTGAAGGCTCTGTGTAGGCACCAGCTCAGCTTCTCCAGGTCCAGTGAGTTTTGTGGGCATTGTCTTAGGCAATTGGGCCTAAGTGTCAGTTTGTAGAGAGCAATCCATTGTCTTAGCAACAGCTTATATTATTTGGGAACAAATATGTTATGGACTCGGAGACCACAGATGCCAATCAGCTCAGACTACTATACCCAAATGTCTTAGAGTTTCTATTGCTGCAATAAAATGCTGTGACCAAAAGTAAGCTGGAAAGGGTTTATTTGGCTTATATTTCCCCATATTAGTCCATTATTGAACGAAGCCAGCATGGGAATTCAAACAGGGCTGGAACCTGCAGGCAGGAGCTGATACAGAGACCAAGGAGGGGAGGTTCTTTCTTTTTTTTAAATAAATATTTTTTCATTTTACACACCAATTCCAGATCCCACTTTCCCCCCTCCTCCCACTCTCCCAATCTTCCCCCCAACCCTATCCCCCAACCATCCCTCAGAGAGGGTAAGGTCTCCCATAAGGAGTCAATAAAGTCTAGCACATCACTCTGAGGCAGGACCAAGACCCTCCCCCTGTATCCAGGCTGAGCATAATCCCTCCATAGAGAATGGGCTCCGAAAATTCAATTTATGCACTAGGGATAAATACTAGTCCCACTGCCAGTGGTCAAACAGACTGCCCAAGCCACGCAATTGTCACTTGCATTCAGAAGACCTGGTTTGGTACTATTCGCGTTCCCCTGCTGTCAGTCTGGAGTCAGTGAGGTCCCACTAGCTCAGATCAGCTGTTTCTGTGGGTGTCCCCATCATGGTCTTGATCCCTTTGCTCATATTATCACTCCTCCTTCTATTCAACTCTGGGAGCTCAGTCCAGTGCTTAGCTGTGGATCTCTGTATCTGCTTTCATTAGTTGATGGATGAAGGTTCTACAATGACAATTAAGGTAGTCATCAATCTGATTACAGTGGAAGGCCAGTTCAGGTATCCTCGCCACTATTGCTTAGGGTCTTCTCTGGGGTTGTTCTTGTGGATTCTTGGGAGTTTCCCTAGTATCAGGATTCCCACTAACCCCATAATGGCTACCTCAACCAAGATATCTCTTTCTTTACTCTCTCTCTGTCCTTCCCCCATCTTGACCATCCCATTCCCTCATATTCTCCTCCCTCCTTCCCTTCTCTCCCTCCCCTTCCCTTCTTCCCTCCCTTCTCACTCCCACACGCTCCCAATTTACTCAAGAGATCTTGTCTATTTCCCCTTCCCAGGGGGAATTTATGTATGTCTCTCCTAGGGTTCTCCTTGTTACTTAGCTTCTCTGGGGCCATGAACTATAGGCTGGTTATCCTTTGGTTTACATCTACTATCCACTTATGAGTGAGTACATACCATATTCATCTTTTTGGGTCTAGGTTATTTCACTTAAAATTTTTTTCTAGTTCCATCCACTTGCATACAAATTTCAAGATGTCATTGTCTTTTACCACAGAGTAGTACTCCATTGTGTAAATGTACCACATTTTCTTTATCCATTTGTTGGTTGAGGGGCATCTAGCTTGTTTTCAGTTTCTGGCTATTACAAATATGCTGCTATGAACATAGTTGAGCACATGTCCTTGTGGTATGAGTGTGCATCCTTTGGGTGTTTGTCCAAAAGTGGTGTTGCTGGGTCTTGAGGTAGACTGATTCCCAATTTTCTGAGAAACCACCATATTGATTTCCAAAGTGGCTATCCAAGAAGGCACTTGCACCAGCAATGGAGGAGTGTTCGCCTTACTCTACATCCTCTCTAGCATACACTATCATTGGTGGTTTTGATGTTAGCCATTCTGACAGGTATAAGGTGGTATCTCAGAGTTGTTTTTGATTTGCATTTCCTGATTGCTAAGGATGTTGAGCATTTCCTTAAGTGTCTTCAAGCCATTTTAGATTCTTCTGTTGAGAATTCTCTGTTTAGATCTGACCCCATTTTTTGACTGGATTATTTGGTATTGTGATGTCTAGTTTTTTGAGGTCTTTATATATTTTGGAGATAAGCCCTCTGTCAGATATGGGGTTGCTGAAGATCTTTTCCCATTCTGTAGGCTGCTGTTTTGTCTTATTGAACAAATTCCTTTGCCTTACAGAAGCTTCTGAGTTTTAGGAGGTCCCATTTATTAATTGTTGTTCTCAGTGTCTGTGTTACTGGTGTTGTATTTAGGAAGTGATCTCCTGTTCCTTTGCGTTCTAGGCTACGTTCTACTTTCTCTTTTGTCAGGTTTAGTGTAGCTGGATTTATGTTGAAGTCTTTAATCCATTTGGACTTGACTTTTCTGCATGGGGATAAATATGGATCTATTTGCATTCTTCTATATGTTGACATCCAGTTATGCCAGCACTATTTATTGAGGTTGCGTTCTTATTTCCATTGTATATTTTTAGCTTCTTTGTCAAAACTCAGGTGTTCACAGGTGTGTGGATTAATATTAGGGTCTTCATTTCGATTCCATTGGTACACATGTCTGTTGTTATACCAATACCAAGCTGTGTTCATTAATATAGCTCTATAGAGCTTGAAGTCAGGGTGGTGATGTCTGAGGACATTTCTTAAATGTACAGAAGTGTTTTGGCTATCCTGGGTTTTTTACTTTTCCATATTAAGTTGAATATTATTCTTTCAAGGTCTGTGAAGACTTGTGTTGGGATTCTGATGGAGACTGAATTGAATCCATAGATTGCTTTTGGTAAGATTGCCATTTTTATTATGTTGATCCTACCTGTTTAAGAGCATGGAAGATATTTCCATTTTCTTATATCTTCTTCAGTTTCTTTCTTTAAAGACTTAGAGTTCTTGTCATACAGGTCTTTTTCTTGTTTGGTTAGAGTTATCCCAAGTTATTTTATGTTATTTGTGGCTATTGTAAAGGGTGGTGTCTCCCTGATTTTTTCAGCCCTTTTATCATTTGCACATAGGAGAGATACTGATCTTTTTTGAGTTGCTCTTTTATCCTGCCACATTACTGAAGGTGTTTATCAGCTGTAGGAGTTTCCTGGTAGACTTTTTTGGGTCACTTATGTAAACTATCATATCATCTGAAAATTGTGAAGGTTTGGCTTCTTCCTTTCCAAGGGAGATAAATCCTCTTGATCTGCTTTTGTTGTCTTATTGCTCTAGATAGGACTTCAAGTACTGTATCAAATAGAATGGAGAGAGTGGACAGCCTTGTCTTGTTCCTGATTTTAGTGGAATCATTTTAAGTTTCTCTCCATTTAGTTTGATGTTGGTGTTGGCTTGTTGTATATTGCTTTTATTATGCTTATTTATGTTCCTTGTATTCCTAATCTCCCTAAGATCTTTATCATTATGGGGTGTTGGATTTTGTTGAAGGCTTTTTAGACATCTAATGAGGTGATATTGTGGTTTTCTTCTTTCAGTTTATTTTTTGGTGCATTACATTGACAGATTTGCATATGTTGAACCATCCCCGCAACTCTGTGATGAAGCTGACTTGATCATGGTGGATGACATTTTTGATGTATTCTTGGATTCAGTTTGCAAGTATTTTATTGAGTTGTTTTATGTCAGTGTTCATGAAGGAGATTGGCATGTAATTCTCTTTCTTAATTGAATCTTTGTGTGATTTGGGTATCAGGGTAGGTGTAGCCTTGTAAAAAGAGTTTGTCAGTGGCCCTTCTATTTCTATTGTGTGGAACAATTTGAGGAGTATTGGTATTAGCTCTTCTTTAAAATTGGTAGAATTCTGTGCTGAAGTCATCTGTCCCTGGGCTTTTTTTTTTGGTTGAGAGATTTTGATGACTTCTCTATTACCTTAGGAGTTATAGGTCTATTTAAATTGCTTATCTGTTCTTGATTTAATTTTGATATGTGGCACCTATCCCGAAAATTGTCCATTTCTTTTACATTTTCCATTTTTGTGGAGTTCAGGTTTTCAAAATATGACCTGATGATTCTCTGGATTTTCTCAGTGTCTGTTGTTATGTCCTTCTTTTCATTTCTGATTTTGTTAATTTGAATATTCTCTCTGCCTTTTGATTTTAAAAGTTTGGATAAGGGTTTATGTATCTTGTTGATATTCTCAAAGAACCAACTCTTTGTTTTATTGACTCTTTTGTATTGTTCTCTTTCTTTCTACTTTATTGATTTCAATCCTCAATTTGATTATTTCCTGTTATCTACTCCTCCTGGGTTAGTTTGATTCTTTTTTTGTTCTACAGCTTTCAGGTGTGCTGTTAAGTCACTAGGGTGAGATTTCTCCACATTCTTTAGTGCTATGAACTTTGCCTTTAGTACTGCTCTCATAGTGTCCCATAGGTTTGGGTATGCTGTGCATTCTTTTTTATTGAATTCTAGGAAGTGTTTAAATTCTTTATTTCTTCCTTGACCCAGTGGTGATTCAGTTGAGCATTGTTCAATTTCCATGACTTTCTGCAGTTAGTGTTGTTGAATTCTAACTTTAAGCCATGATAATCTGATGAGATACAGAGAGCTATTCCAAATTTTTTTTGTATCTGTTGAGATTTGCTTTATGACCAAGTATGTGGTCACTTTTAGAGAAAGTTCCATGAGATGCTGAGAAGAAGGCATATTCTTCTTTGTTTGAGTGAAATGTTTCACAGATGCCTGTTAAGTCCATTTGAGTAATAACATCTGTTATTTCCATTATTCTTCTGTTAAGTTTCTGTCTGGCAGTCCTGTCCAGTGGTGAGAGTGGGATGCTGAAATATCCCACCATTAGTTTGTGGGGTTTGATGTGTGATTTAAGCTCTAGTAATGCTTCTTGGTCTGCCTTTACATGTTACTTGGTCTTTTTTCTTTGCATCTCTTAATATTCTTTCTTTATTCTCTATGTTTAGTGTTTTGATTATTATGTGTTGAGGGGACTTTTTAATTATTTTGGTTCAATCTATTTGGTGTTCTGTAAGCTTCTTGTATCTTTATATGCATATCCTTCTTTAGGTTGGGAAAGTTTTCTTCTATTATTTTATAGAACATATTTTCTGTGACTTCGAGTTGGAGTTCTTCTCCATCTTCTATCCCTGTTATTCTTAGGTTTGTTCTTTTCATAGTATTCCAGATTTTCTGCATGTTTTGTGTTAAGAATTTGTTGGATTTAACATTTTTGACTGATGAATCTATTTTCTATATTGTATTAGTATATTCTTTCTTCCATCTCTTGTATTCTGTTGGTTATGCTTACATCTGTAGTTCCTGTTTGTTGACACAGATTTTCCATTTCCAGAATTACCTCAGTTTGTGTGTTCTTTATTACCTCTATTTCAATATTCAAGTCTTGAACTGTTTCAACTGTTTCCTTTACCCATTTGACTGTTTTTTCTTAATTTTCTTGACTCTCTTTAAGGGATTTATTGATTGCTTTCGATTTTTTGTTTGTATTTTCCTCCATTTCTTTAAGAGAAAATTTTGTTTCTTCTTTAAGGGCCTCTATCATCTTCATAAAGTTATTTTTAAGGTCGTTTCCTTCTGCTTCATTTGTGTCGGGCTGTTCAAGCCTTGCTGATGTAATCCCACTAATTTCTATGGTTCCATAGTGCTCTTTGTATTGTTGAATGTGTTCTTACACTGCCATCTACCCATTTTTTTCCGCCAATCAGAGCAGGTGGAGCCTGAACCATTGGGAATCCCTTTTCCTGCAGTCTGTACAGGTGGGGCCTGTAGTTCAGGTGGTCAATCTTCCTCCAGGTGCAGTTGGGGTCTGTGGCTCCTGTGGTCCCTGGTGATGTCCCTCCAGATGCAGGTGGGGCTAGTGGGTCTGGTGGTTACTATACATCCAGGTGCAGTGGAGTCGGTTAGGCTGGTGGTGGTCACTGTTGATGGATTATTTGCAGGAGAAGGTGCTGTTGCCTGATCACTTTGGACGTTGTGGGTGGGGGACATACAGGGACTAGGGCCTAGAAAAGAGGGCTGTCCAGCTGGGTTATCAGGCATTCCTCTGTCCCCCCTGGTGCAGATGGGGCTGTTAGGGCTGGTGGGACTGGTGGCCGTTGTCCCTCCAGGTGCAGTTGGGGTTAGTGGGGCTGGGGGTCACTGGTATGGAGGCTGGGAGATGGTTGGTGGGAGAGGGTGCTTCTGCCTGGTCTCTGGGGGTGCTGTGGGCAGGGAAGAGGCAAGGGCTAGGACTTAGAGAGCAAGGCTCTCCATCTAGTTTCTCAGACACTCGCCTGTGGCTCCAGGTGTAGTTGTGGCCAGTGGGGCTGGTGGTTGCTGGTGCATAGGTGCAGAGATGGTTGGTGGGAGAGGGTATTGCTGCCTGGTCACTGGGAGGGCGGGGGGATACTGTTCAATGACTTGCTCCTATTGGTTTGGTTCTATAAGCTTGCTTTCTTATCGAACCCACGACAACTAGCTCCCAGGTCTCTGGGGCTTTGCTAGGTGGAGGTGGGACGTGGGATGTTCTTCCAGGGGCTAGGGCCTTGAGAGTTGCAGAGTTTATTCTTCCTTGTAGCTCTTTGGATAACTTTATCTTTCTCTTTATTATGAAGAATTCCTCCAAGTATTCTCTGTAGGGCTAGCTTACTGGTCATAGATTCCTTTAACCTGCTTTTATTTTTTTAAATCACAGAACATTTTTCTTTCTCCAAATATGACAGAGTTTTGCTTAATATGTAGCCTGTGTTGGCAGCTGTACTCTTTCAAAATTCAAAATATGAGATCTTAGGTTTAAAAATATTTTTAAAAATTATATCATATAGAAGGTATGTGCTTGTGAGTATAGGTAGCTGTGAATGCCAGAAGAAGGTGTCAGATCCCCTTGAACTGGAGTTACAGGTGTTTGTGAGCTTGTGTGTACAAGAAAAGTACACACTTTTAACCTCTGAGCTGTCTCTCCAGCCACACTGCTACAGTTTTTACAGTTTCCAATGAGAAACATGCTGCTAATTCTGATGGACTTGCCTTTACATGTGACTTAATGTTTCTCTACTGTCCCTTTCAATAGATCTTCTTTGTTCTGTATACTTAGTGTTTTAACTGTAATATGACATGGAGGTTTTTGTCCCATCTATGAGGCTTTTGTACCCAGACAGACAACTCTTTTCCAAGATTTGGAAATTTTTAAAAAATATTTATTTATTTATTTTGATTTGGGAAATTTTCTGCTCGAATTTTATTGAAAGTGTCAGAATGGAATTTTTGTCTTTCTTTTCTGGTCATGATTTATAGATTTGGTCTTCTCATAGTTTCCTGAAGACTGCAAACATTTCGTTTAGACTTAATTTATCTTTGTCATTGAATGACTATTCTAACTCCTCTACTTGTCTTCACTGACTTATTTGAGTTGCTGGATATTTTATTTATAGCACTGGAGACTTTTTCCTCCAGCATTTTTATCTCTTTGTTCAATTCTAATTTTATATCTTGTATTGACTTCCTCATTTTGTTCATTTATTTGTTTGTTTAAACCTGAACAGGGTTTTTCTCCTCTTTGATTTCTTTAAACAATTCATCAACATATCTTTTAATTCTTTGTCCACAATTTTCTCTAAGCCACTCTTAGTGGGAGTAATGGCTGTATGACTGACGGTTTTCTGAAGGAGACATGAGTTGGCGAGATGGATCAGAGCACAAGGTCACCTGGTGATCTTGGTTCAGTCTCTGGAACACACATGGTAGAAAGAAGGAACTGACTCCTAAACGTTGTCCTTTGACATCTACACATATGCCCTAGCATGCACCTCTGGATATGTGTATCCATTCACTAAAATAAAATGTAGTAAGAAAGGTAATTACAGCTCTATACGATGGTGTATAGCATTAATGCCAGTACTTGGGATACAGAGGCAGGTGGATTTCTGTGATTCCAAGGCCCCCAGGGTCTACATAGCAAGACCCTATCTTAAAATTGAAATTAATTAGGGGACACATGGTGTTGATTTTCATGTTATTTGTTTTGTTACTTGGACTTGTTTTTTTTGGGTGGGGGGATCTGCACATTTGGAGTTAGTCATTGGTGGGGTGGGCTTTTTGTCACATTTCTTCATTCCATGAAGATGATGAGGAGGGGCATGGTGTAGTGGAGTTGAGATGTCATTTTCTTCTCTTATGCTTGAGTTCAGGACACCAAGCAGTATCTCTAGGACTCTGTGCAGAGTATAATACCGTCTTGTCTTCGAAACCAGTGGCTATTTAGGAGTAGACCTACTGTGAAACCAGTGGCTATTTAGGAGTAGACCTACTGTGAAACCAGTGGCTATTTAGGGGTAGACCTACTGTGAAACCAGTGGCTATTTAGGGGCAGACCTACTGTGAAAATAGAATAGAAGTAAAGTAAAATCTATTTTTCTTGAAGTACCAATCATTTCAGGGACTGAACATATAGTGATAGTACTGTCTGCACCATTATATTAGTTTCCATGGGAATAACTGAAAAGGGGGAAAAAGTAAAACTAGTGATTAATTTTGGGTTGTGAAGATGAAATTACAAGGGGAATATAAGCCAGGTGGTGGTGGTGCACGCCTTTAAACCCAGTACTCAGGCGGCTGAGACAGGTGGATCTCCATGAGTTCGAGGTCAGCCTAGTTTACCAAACCAAAAAGAAAAAAAGAGGGGGTAATGTAAAAGAAATAAATTAGAAATCAATTTTAGAGGAAAAATTAAAAAGTAAGAAGGGGTGGGAAGAAATATAGGACAAGAACAGACTAGGACTGAGTCGCCCTCCTAAATTGAGAGGTAGGTGGTAACATAAGATATAAAAACTTCCTGGGCTCAAATGTTAGATTCTGTCTCAGCATTCCCTTCTCAGCTCCCAGAAGCCTGTCCCTGCTTGGAGTTCCTCTGCATTAGGCCTCCTGTTTTCCCTCTGGTCTTCTGATCTTCCTTTGGATGATAATGTTACAGATTCAGGTCCAGCCCAAGAGACATGTGTCACAGGTGGAGTGTTGGATGTCACTTGCACCTCTGTGTGTTCCTTCAGGGTTCTGGCTGTCGATGCTGTTCTGACCCTGTGCAGCACCTCTGTGTGTTCCTTTAGGGTTCTGGCTGTCGACACTGTTCTGACCCTGTGCAGCAGCGTTCAATGTTTCCAGTGCAGCTTGGAATCTATGCAGAAGTTCTCTTGTAAACTCTGTTTCCCATAAGTTTTCATCTAGCTGCATGTGCATGGAGCTGATTCACTTTGCTTTCCACTAAGAGCAACAATGAATAAATGGGACGTCCTGAAACCGAGAAGCTTCTGTAAAGCAAAGGACACTGTCATTAAGACAAAAAGGCAACCTACTGAATGGGAGAAGATCTTCACCAGCCTTACATCAGACAAAGGAATGATCTCCAAAATATATAAAGAACTCAAGAAATTAGACAGTATAATTCTAAATAACCCAATTAAAAATGGGGTGCTGAACTAAACAGAGAATTCTCAACAGAAGAATTTCAAATGGCCAAAAGATACTTAAGGAAATGTTCATCTTCCTTAGCTATCAGGGAAATACAAATCAAAACAACTCTGAGATATCATATTACACCTGTCAGAATGGTTATGATCAAAAACATCAATGATAGCCCACGCTGGAGAGGATGTAGAGTAAGGGGACCACTCATCCATTGCTGGTGGAAATGCAAGCTTGTATGACCACTTTGAAAATCAGTATGGCAGATTCTCAGAAAATTGGGAATCAACCTACCCCAGGATCCAGCAATACCATTCTTGGGAATATACCCAAAAGATGCTCAATCATACCACAAAAGCATTTTTCAACTATATTCATAGCAGCATTAGTTGTAACAGCCAGAACCTAGAAACAACCTAGATGCCCCTCAACTGAACAATGGCTAAAGAAACTGGCACATTTACACATTAGAGTTCTACTCAGCGTTAAAAAAGAATGATATCTTGAATTTTACATGCAAATGGATGGAATTAGAAAACACTATCCTGAGTGAGATAACCCAGACCCAAAA
>LOEQ01010275.1:13887-31947 GCA_001685075.1 Bramus lutescens | reverse complement strand
TTTGAGACAGGGTTTCTCTGTAGCTTTGGAGCCTGTCCTGGAACTAGCTCTTCTGCTGGCCTCGAACTCAAAGAGATCCGCCTGCCTCTGCCTCCCGAGTGCTGAGATTAAAGGCGTGAGCCACCACCGCCCTGCTAGAATGGGAATTTGGATTGGTATTATTTTTTTTAAAAAAAACCTAATAAGAATAAAAATAAGAAAGTAGTAAAGTATGTATTGCTCTTGGGATGTTTCATTCAGGTCTATAGTTTGCTGCATGCTGCAAATGGGAGTTAGAATAAAGGAAGTGATAATAAGCAAGTACTTAAGTACTTGAATGTTGGGAGGAAGCGTCTATGCAAAATGTGCTTCTGGTAAAGAATAGGAGATAGGGTCTGGATTGTCGAGAACGGTCAAGGCAATGTAGCAAGGGTAACTACTGAAAAGTGGTACAGATAGAGGCAATAAAAACAGTGGCTGAGAGGCAGGCTAGAACTAGATCCTGCCCAAGTTTTATAGATCATAATGAGCATTCTGGGTTTACTGTAATTTTGTTCAAAAGCCCTTAGGAGCATTTTGAATGAAAGGTGAATGTGATGTGATTTATGTATTTCGAAGATCACTAGGATTGTTCTATGGAATATTGCTTAGTAAGGAGAAGATCACTTGAGTTTGGGAGTGGTCTAGGCAGAAGATGGTGAAGATGGCAAGGAGGCTTATCTGCTAACTCAAGCAGACAAGAAGCGCAGACCCTCAAAGCACACTGTCATTTTAATAAGCCTTTTATTGTCAACATTGTCCATACCACCAGACCCTCCTCTCTACACCTGCCGTAAGACAAGCCATTTGGAAGATACATTCCTGTAATGGTGCTTTTTAATGCTGCAATTTTACTTCGGCAAACTCTGCTTCCATTAATTATTTTCAACAGTATATTTCAGTAAGTTCCACAGTCTTTCTGTTTAAGGTAATTTCTCATCTAACTCCACAAATTACTTGGAATATATTATTGAATTAAATAGAGTATCTAGGCAGAAAGGCTGTTTATGGGCAGGGCATCGTTTAGTGCACATAAGTGCCATTATTCATCATTATGCTCATTATAGTACAAAGGATTTATCTGCTTTTGACATCTTGCCCTTTAAAGTGACCCAATTTGGCTGCATGTGGAGGGTTAAGAGGAAGCACTGCCCATTTCTCTAATGACAGTGCTCCAGACGCTAATGCACCATAAGCCATTCTAGACAGCTAAGGGCAAAAGAGTCATACTTTTAAAGACTTTTAGAGGAAAATCTGAAAACATATCAAGAAGGAAAATATAGAAGTTTACTTTATAATGAAAGACCTCTTATCCTATTATTACCATCATGGATGGGCCAAAAGGGAAGCATGTTTTAATATGAATAGAATTTACAGCCGTGTGTGTGTATATTCATGGGCAATTTCCCCAGGAGTCTCTGAGCAATGGAAGGCACATGCTATGAGAGATCAGAAGTTTAAACATGAATTCAAGTTCTGGTTTAGTCATTTGCTTAGTAACCTCTTCTTAAAATTGTAATTGCTAATGCATATTAATTGTACACATTAATGTAGCTATTTGCTACACTATTTCCATATATGCACTCATCATGATGGATCATACCTATCCGACATAAATACTGGACAGTTCTACAGCTTCTCTTCCCTTAAAAGGAAAGTCAGTTCCTAGAAGAGGAGTGTCATATTCACAGATGTGACAGTATTTGACAGTTGTGATGTTCACTGTACAACTTGGTCACTAAAAAAGTCATTATCAACATTTTCTGTCTGATGCTCAGTGTGTTCCATCAGTTTGTCTGGCTCAGAGCTGGGGATCAAACTCAAGGCTTAATACACGCAGGTGCATGCCCTACCACTGAGCCCTACTTCCGTCCTTTAATGGCTTTGTGATTGTGTTGGTTTGAAGGAGAATGACTCCTGTGAGCTCAAATATTTGAGTACTTGTCCCAAGTTAGTGGAACTATTTGGGACAGATTAGGAGGTACTGCCTTGTTTGAAGAGTGTCTTGCTGGGGGTTCCTAAAGACACTTGTGATTCCCACTGCTTTCCTATGCCTCGTGGTTATAAATCAAGATATGCGTTCCCAACTGTCACTTTATTCTGCGATGATGGACTCTAACCCTGTGAAACTGTAAACCAACTTAAACACTTTCTTTTGTAAGTTTCCTTAGTTATGATGTTTTATCAAAGGAATAGAAAAGAAACTAATACAGTGAGATTTACAGCCTTGATATTTGTTGTATTTAAAAATAATTTAACAATTATTGTTTATCTTTGTGTGTATGGTGTAGGGGGCATGCACATGTCACAGGGTCTGTATAGATGTCAGAGGGCAACTTTGGGAGTTGGTCCTTGCATAACTTTTGTGTAGGTTATGGGGATTGAACTCATTGTCTGTCTTATGTAGCAAGTGCTTATCTAGCCCCTTAGCTAATCTTGCTGGTGCAATATGTAATCTAGGATGGCTTCAGACTTGTATGATCCTCCTGTCTTTACCTCTTCAGCATATCCTATCTGAGTGAGCCACCACCACAGCCAGCCAAATCTAGTTTAATAAAAAGCCTAGTAAGACTGTCGTCATAAGAAAATGTGTCACTGTGGGTTGGCCAGGAGGCTCAGTGCATAAAGACATTTGTTACCAAGTCCAACAACTTGAGTCTGGTTCCCAGAACCACATGGTAGAGAGAGAGAATCAACTCCTTCCAGTTGCTCTATGGCCTCCAAACACATGCTGTGGCACAAGTGTGCCCACATACATGTGCACACGAAGAAGTGAATAAACTCCTAGAAGAGGATTTTTAAAAGAAGGTCATATCTACTACCTTGCTAGCATACTGTGTACTTCCCATCACACCTACTTTAGTATAAATGTTATCGGCAAATTCCTGGTGCTCCATGTCACCCTAAAGACCAGGCAGAATGAGGTGTTTGATAAAAAGCCCATTTCAATATAAATGGGTTAGTAGATTAAAAGGTAGCGGTGGGGATAACATAACAATATGATAAAAGAAGTAGAGAGCTGGAAATACTGAGGTTAAAAAGGTTTAAGCAAGAATGAGGGTGGAGAGACAGAGAAGAAGAAGGCATCAGGGCTGGGTAGAGCAAAACTGAAGATGTGTGGAAAAGCAACACAGAAACCCACTACTTTGCAATCTAAATATTTTCCATTTTTTATTGAAGTTGCTGTGCAGATTGCTGAGGGAGATGCGCCATCAGCTGACCTCACAGGGGTGGACATGCCTGCCACAACAGTGATCTTAATAACGTTGTTTCAATTCATGTCACTTATCCAGAACCTAAAATCACCCAATATGTTGTCTATAATATTTAATAGTTTTCTCTTAGTTATAGATTGACTTCTATGGTTGTGAGAAAATACTCTGACCAAAGGCAATTTAGAGGTAGAAGAGATTTATTTTGCCTACAAGTTAATGTCACAGTCTACCACAAAGGAAAGTCTGGGTGCTTCATGGCAAGCCTGTTGCGGCTTCATGCAGCGTTGCTTCTAACCAGAGGACTCACGCACAGCCAAGGAAACACAGCTGCAACCATGGAGAAACGTTTGATGGCTTGTTCATAAACTTCTGCTTAGCTAGCATTCTTATACAGCCAAGGACTACCTCCCCAGCAAATGGTGTTGTCCACAGTGGGCTGGGGCCTCCAGCATCAGTGAGGAGGAAAATTCCCCTCAAACATGCCCACAGGCCAGTTTCACTGGGTAATCTCTCAATTGAAGCTTTGTTTTCAGGTGAGTCTGAGCTGTGTCAGGTGCCAGTTAAAGCTAACTAGAACACCATTAGACCAGGCTTTTTGTTTACCATTTTTTATGGTTTATTATTTTGCCACTACTGGGGAATGAACCTAGGACCTCATGAATACTGACTAACTGCTCTAGCACTGAGCTGCCCTTAGGTGTTCTATTAGATCAGATAGGATGAAGCAAAATGATCTTTTCCCATCAGTACTAGGGGTGGAAACAGTGCCTTGCATATGCTAGACAGGTATTCAACCACGAAACTACACTATCTGGTCCCAAGAGAAATAGTTTTGAACATGCATTTATACCTCTTAGAGAACTCATCCATTATGCCTACGAATTTGAGTATCTGACCTACATCGTTATCATTGTTGAGGAATATTTAAATTAACATTTGCAGCATGGTGAGTCTACAGCTGACAGACTTCTCTAGCTGCCTTCACCTTTGAAGGATCATTTTACTGGGTATAAAAATATAAATTGGCAATTCTTTCTTTCAACACTTTAAGTATTTCATTCCACCCTTCTTATTTATGTGGTGTTTGAGGAGCGCTTCAGTACATCTACCATATTTGTTTTTCTGTAGATCATAATTATGAGTTCAGAGATGGAATCCCAGGCATCACACATGCTAGGCAATCACTGTGTCGCTGAGCCACACACCAAGTCTCTTTAGCTGTTTTTTCCCTTTTTTCCCTCATTTTTTGAAGTTCAGATATCATGTGTCTATGGGTAAACTTTTGGTATTAATATGACTTAATACTTTCTGTGGTCCTAGAACTTTGATTTGGTATTTCTCGTGGGGAATTCTGAGTTCTTATCACTTTATTTATTTTGTCCATTTAGTTTCATTATTCTGATAGTCACTGGTAATGCCCCTTGGTTCTGGGAGAGTCTGTTCTGTGATGGCAAAGTTCTTCCCTTCTTATGTGAGACTGAGATGCTGGAATTCGCATCTTCTAGTGAGAGGGCTGGAATTAGCGTCTCTTTCTCCAGGTCATAGAAAGCTGTAGAAAGTTTTTTTTTTTGAGAGATGCCCCCCTTTTTTATGAAGAATGGATAGGAGAACAAAACACTGTCTTTGTATTTTCCAGTTTTGCAGATCCTCACTATGATAACCCAGTGGGTCTCATGAAGAGAAATCTTATAGAGATAGGGGACCTCTCTCAACAGAGGCCCAGTGAAGTTTTTCACTTTCAAACTAGTGCATGTGGTGGGTCCAGAAATTAGTAGATCATAGTTTGAGAGTAGCTCTGAGTACTATTCTTACCAAGCTGTGGGTACTCCATAGGAATCATTCTCTGTGGTTTCTGAAACAATGACTTGGCAACTTTTTAGGTTCTCTGGTGAAGTTGCCAGTTTTCAATGGGCTCACCATATTCCTGTGAAGACAAAAGTAATGACTTGTAATCTTTCTGTATGTAGGCATGGAGAATGTTAAGTTTGCTGTGTGGATTTTACATCTAAATACAAAACAAAATATAGAACTATGATAATTAAACACAGTTCTATTGTCATAGCTTGAACTAGATGAATATTTTAAATGAACCATCAAAAGCTTATCAGAAAAAGGAAAGGTAAAATTAAAAACATCTGAGAACATTTGAATAGAAAACCAAGGGAAACTTACAGAAGAGTCTACTTGGGATTACAATTCCAAAGGGTCAGCATTCATGATGGTAGGGAAGCATGGTGGTCGGTCTCAGGCATGGTGACTGGAGCAGGAAGCTGACAGCTCACAGCTTGAATCACTGCATGAAGCAGAACAAGCTTGAACTAGAAATAGCACCAGGCTTTTAATCTCAAAGCCCACCTCAAGTGACATACTTCCTGCAGCAAGGCTACACTCCCTAATTACCCCAAGCAGTACTACTAACTGGAGACCAACTGTTCAAATAGCAGAGTCTATGGGGGATAATAAGCTCAGCTGAGAAAATACCTCCATAAGCTAAGTCTGTAGGGTATTTTCTTAATTAGTGATGGGGGAGAGCCAACCCAATTTGGGTGATACCATCCCTGAGCTGATGGTCCTAAATGCTATAGGAAAACAAGCTTAGTAACCCATAAGGAGCAAGCCAGTAAGCACCACTCCTTCATGGCTTCTGCATCAACAGCTGCCTCCAGGGTTCTACCTGTTTTAGCTCTTACCACATTGTTTTCATTGATGAACTCTTGTATGGGCATGTGAGTGTAACAAACCCTTCCCTCCCCAACTTGCTTTGGCTCATGGTGTTTCATCACAGCAATAGAAACTATAGCTGACTCCAGACATTAACACAACTGACTCCATAATGGAAATACCATTTAGGAAATGGGTGGTCACAAACCACCATGTGGGTGTTAGGAACTGAACCCAGGCCTTCTGCAAGAGCAGCTAGTGTTCTTAACCTCCATATCATCTCTTCCAACTCCAAGGCATAACTTTTTGTAAGACAGTCCTGAGTTATAGAAAGTGACAAGTAAGGGGATGAGAGCCAGGCTTGCATTATCATCAAGTTTCTAAGTCAGGCATGAAGGTACAAAATCATAATTCCAGCACTTGGGACAAAGATTGATGTAGGAGTAAATTCTAGTTTTGCCTGGGTTCTATAAAGAGTTCTAGACTACCATGACTACAGAATGAAATCCTGTTCCCATCTCTAGTTAGTAAAGATTCTAGAGTGCAAATGGAAAAAATTATGTTATTGAAATCCCAAGGCAGCTAGCAAACTCATCAACATTTTCTTACTTATCTGTACACACAACATAAATCAAGGGAAAATAAATTGAAATAGAAGAAATGTCTTAATAAAATGATAATTTATGGGTTGCACAGTGAAATTTTTTATTAAGAAAACTGAGTTTAATGGCAGTCCATTGGTATAAACACAAGAGTAGCTACTTTATAGCCTAACTAGCCAAGAATGAAAAAGTGGCTTTTTAATGCAGATAGTAATTGTTTGGGATCACAAGTCTATAGCAATTTGCAGAATGAAATAGGTTTAGTTGCAGCTTCTTGGTCAATAAATTTTATATATAAAATCCAAGCCTTATTTTTCTAAAGCTATTAGGTCTCTTGATGAAAAAGGGAAACTTACAAACAGATTTGCCTTACCAATGGCTTCATATTAAAGATAAACAAGTTTCAGATTGACTTTTAATATTCTATTATTAAAAACAAACTCACTTTACAATGACTACTCTCATTAATCAGTTACTGGTGTCTCATGATAAATGACTGGGTAAAAAAAAGTCTAAGGATATAAAAGTTTTAGTAAGTTATAAGGACTTAAAATAATTCAAATTATTTAAATACAAGTTGTAAATATATGCAAAATAATTTTAAATAGAAGACATTTTGCATTTCTTTCTCTTTCTATGCTATTATTACACTAAGATTTCAAAAATTCAAAGTTTTAACTTTAATCAATAAATTTCTTATAATCTGGTAAAGAACTAACTACGATTATTAGTTGCAAGCTCAAGCTTTTAAATTTCCTCTGGTTATCTTCTAAGCATAGACTTAGCTTCTCATCATGCAAGAACATCTTTGCCCAATCTATATCTCTAGCCTCTGGACAGGAAAGATAGTGTTTATGCTTTTTTAACCCAAAGCCATAGTTTTCTCTGCAACTCAAAGGTATGAATCTATTCCATCTGTTTTACAGACACCTGATAGCTGCTTTTTCTATAATATGGATATTAGTACAGATACAAAGAATGGTAATGTAAGCTACTGGGAGTCAAGGAAGTAATAAGTCTCGATTCAACTTCTCATAGGTTGAATGGACTCCAGGTAAATACTTCTGTCAATCAATGGTCTAGGATTTCCTGCCTATTGTCTCTATTCTTGGGGAGGGGAGCTCCAAGCATAAGTTTCCTCTAAGTTTTTACTTCTGTCCCTAGCCAATATGTGTCTTGACAGAGTTCCACTTGGCTGGGAGAAACCATCAAGAATCGGCTTTAGACTACAAACTGATCCAAAGATGATGATCTACACCATGTCAGCCCATGTAGACTTACAGAATGGGAAAGCCCTGGACTTGCTGAAAACCAATCCAGTCGATGTGATTGTTTCCTGTTTCTTCAGTTGTATTGGCAAACCAGATGCTTCTAATACGTTGCTCTAATCCCTTCCCAGCCTTTGATTAACATTCCAGCCTACCTGAGCCCTGACAATAGCATCCTAATTTAAGCTGAGAAGCAGTTATTGCAAAAGGTATTACATCACCCCTTATACTCAACAGAAAGCTCAAATGATAGATCTTACAGTAAAAATGAACTAGGTTCATCCCTGTTTATGATTAAATCTGTTTCTTAAGGATTGAGCTTTGTCCCACCTATAACTTTAACTGCAATGGTTCAGTTCTGTCTGTTCCAGAAAATGGCAACCATGCCTTTGTTTCAGAAAGTTGCTATGACCAACTTGTTATACTTACCTTTTGCTTTTGAGAACCCTATTTATATGCATGTCAAATCCCTCATTTGGAAATTCTTTACTCCTGAGCTATAAAAATATTGTCCTTCTCACATCCAATAATGATCTCTTGAATACCACCTTAGGGAGAAAGAGCCCATATACACGAATTAAAAATATTTGTTTTAATTTGGCCATTGTGATTTGCGTTAATGGTTTTTCTCCCTACACCTGTAGGATTAACAGATACCAAGGGTTGTACCAATATCTTATATTCCAGTTGTTAAATTTAATCATGTGGCCACTTTGTTGATAAAGAGATTTTCATTTATATAAAATCAGTCAGTGACAGGTCACTGTATTTCACATTTTCAAAATGATATCATTGTCCTTACTTTAGGTGAAAAGCTAACAATACTTTTTTAAAATTAGGTAGTGACTGGAGAAGTGTTGGAGCCTGGCTTCGTACTCAGGGCCTACGAGTTTGACTCAGTGTCACGTGCTTAGAGTAAACTAACTTGCTTCAACAGATTTATTTGCAAAATTTGCTTAAGATCAGAATAATGGAAAGATTTTTTGAAGGAACATTATCTTTATCTCATTTGCTGCTTGAAGATTACAAAATGAAATAAGGCTACATTCTATAGCAAGAATGTTTATTTCCAGTTTTCTCGTGTAATTGAAAGAAGTAAAAAAAAAAGTATAAAAGGGGAAAAATTGAGAGGCTAGAGAATATGTGGCTTACCCAAGCATTCCTGGCTGTGCTCCTTTAATTATAGCTCTTTTTTTGTTGGCTTGTTTTGACTTCTTTAGCTCTTTCCCTATATGAAACCTAGTTCCAGCAATATTAATGGTCATAACTTTAACAACATTAATAATTAATAATATTAAAATTAATAACAATATCAACACTGTTAATGATCATAACATTAACAGAGTTAATGACATTTATGTTAATAATGTTAACAATGATCATAATGCCGATCTTGTTAATGTTACAATATTACCAATGTTAGTAATGTGAATTAAGTTAGTAATGTTAATATGTTGAAAATGTTAATAATGTTAGCAAGGGTCATAATGTGAGCGATGTTAATAATATTAACAATGTTGGCAATGTTAACAAGTATTAGGAATGTTAACAATGTCAGGAATGCTAACATTGTTATTAATGCCAACATTTTCTTTTTGATTTTTTGAGACAGGGTTTCTCTGTAGCTTTGGAGCCTATCCTGGAACTAGCTCTATAGACCAGGCTGGCCTCGAACTCACAGAGATCTGCCTACCTCTGCCTCCTGAGTGCTGGGATTAGAGATGTGCGCCACCACCACCTGGCTAACGTTAACTATTTTATGGATGTTAACAGCTGGTGTTAACAATGCTAACGGTATTAATACTGGTATGAATGTTAACAATGTTAGCTATACTAACAGTGTTAGAACTGTTTATGTTAACAATATTAACAGGCAGTGGAGACTGATAATAACTAAGAGAGGAAATAACAGATTAAGCAAACAAAAAGGACAAGCTCAGAATAAGGAAGGAAGAATAAGGGAATGAAGGGAAAGGATTGAAGACTTAGGCTGGTGCGTGGTGATGGCTTAGAAAGCATGAATTCCTAGGATTAGTCTGCAACACTGAGTTGAAAATGAATTTATATAGAGAAGTGGAAAAAGGGTAGAAAGTGTAGGTGTAGACTCCAATAGAAGGGATGAACATCTGGGTGTCAGGACCCTATCAGCAAATAATGTGTTTGAGCCTTGATTTTAGAAGGTGATGCATATATGTTGGAGTCCTGTTGACTAAAATAATATATCTTAAGACCTTATTGTGATTGTTGAAAAATATAAAGTAATTTTAATAATATATTCAAGATCAAAATGTTTCTTCTTAAAAAATATAAGGATACGAAACCTCCTTTGTCAAAGACATTAACAGAAAATGATATATTTATTATTGCCAGTGGTTTTAATCAATTAACACTGAATGCAAAAATAATCCCAGGAATGAAGATTAAGTATTGTTTAAATCATGGAACTAAGACCCATAGTCAGACATGACCTCAATAATGCAAATGTATTTGTGAATAGCTGGGCAGACAAATTCTTTTATAACAACAGACAGTGTCAGGAGAAGATTAAAATATATATGCACCACATAGATTAAATAATTGTAATCAGGACAGAGGAATTACCCCAATTGGAGAATTTCACTGAATAGCTGAATTTCATGTATAACACAATCAAGTTCCCAGTCTTACTCAGCCTCACCACTGTTCATTTTCTGCATGTTCTGATTAATTTAAACTGTAGTTAATTGAACCCTGAAATGTTCAGGAAACTATAGACAGGAGCAGTCTGGTATGAACAGTTCCTACCTGTCCTCAAGACAGTGGCCATAGAGATGAATTGAAATGGGTAATTTGAATCCTACTTCTTGTTAAATGTCATGGGAGTAGAAATTTGGTTGAAGATTATGCAAAGGGAGGGCCATAAAATACTAAGACTAAAACGCTATAAATTGTTATGGATTTCAGTGTTCATTGGTGGAAAAGATTTCAAGCAATCTCAAAGTTGTAATCCTGAAGTAGACTTGCTTGCATTTATGTCTTATTTTGTTTTAAAGGGAATTCACCTCTTCAACAGCACTTTTAAAACCAGTCATTCTTTCCATCAAGATCATTTTTAAAAATTCCAAGAAAAAAATTCTGTGAGACCAGAAATTCTAAGCCCATGGCAAAATCAAAATTACTCAAATGAACTCTTGTTATCCCAGGGTGCCTATGCTTCTCCTGTGAGTCCAGACAAATAATTGGTCAAAGGCCTTAGTGTTACTGCTTTATTGACCCATTTATTCAATTATTTGTCTGTGTACCAAATACCTGTGTGTATATGATTTATTGTTAGGTGGTATTGTAAAGTATTTCAGGTACTAGGAAGAAACGACTTACTCACAACTTTCCTCTGACCTCAGGAAATCCCTAAATCCTTCATGCCCTATCAGCAAACTATAATACAGAGAATATAATGATAAAACATGGCCCTGCCAAAGCAGAACGAAACACATATGCATTATTAAGGTGCGACTATGTCAGAAGCTTTAATACCATCTGTTTTCAATTGTTTTATTTCAATGAAAGTACCATATTGATACATTTCCTTTGTTTAAAAATGCCACTATTTCCAGACAAAGTGAAAGTCCCATTGCAAGCTCAAGCACTTTGGTGGTAGGTATCTCCTGTCACTGAAATATACATTTTCATAGTTTTCTTGTTCCTGAGCTAAGACTGAAAAGAGTTTGCTTCTGGTGGTAGTTTGAATAAGAATGGCCCCTCCATAGACTCATATTTGAATGCTTAGGAAGTGGCATTAGGAGGTGTGGCCTTGTCGGAGTAGGTGTGACCTTATTGGAGAAAGTACGTCACTGGCGGTGGGCTTTAGGGTTTCAAATGTTTAAGCCAGGCCCAGCGTCCCTCTCCTTTCCTATTGCCTGTGGCTCCAGATGTAGAACTCTAAGCTACTCTCCAGGACCATGTTCGCCTGCATGCTGTCATTCTTCTCACCGTGATGACAGTAGATTAAACCTCTGAACTAAAAGCCAGCCCCAATTAAACGGTGTCCTTAAAAAGAGTTGTTGGGGCCATGGGGCCATGGTGTCTCTTCACAGCAATAGAAACCCTAACTAAGACCCTACACCTGGCTTTTTACCCTAAATGTACCTGAGAGATATTTCACCACCATTCTGCGGTTTCTAGGGAACACACCTTTATTATCTATTTAGACATATTCTTGAATTTGCAGAAGAAAGTATTTTCTCTGGTTGTTTCCTTTCTAGATTATTGATCCTTCTGATAGAGGCTCAAGATGTTAATATAAACAAAACTCTGAACATGGTTGGCCTGCCCTGGGAGCTCAAGAGTGCATTTCTCCAAGGAGAGCTGTCAAGTGCATCAGAGATTGCGCCGCCTGCGATGTGTACTAACCACTACGATGGCTCAGGACAGACAGTTCACATCCTCGGGGCACGGATTCTCCGGCAGGCAATAAAGAAGATAGAATACTTTCTTTCTGTGGCACAGAATGGCTTTGGCTGGTGACCCCTCAGCTAAGAAGGTCACTTACTGCATGCCATAACAAGCACCTGTGTAAAAGAGATCATTTGAAGCCCAGCAACGGGAAGGCAAAGTTGTTTCAATGGTGTTTTCCCCTTTGGCAAGATGACTGATACTATTAGTATTTCATGTATCTATGTTATGTAGTATTCTTAATTTTTTGACTAATAATTACTGGGGATGGCCGAGGCTAGTAGGCCCTTCTCTGGCTTGCTAGTTCTTTTGCCTTCTTTGAGCACTGATGAAAAAAAGAATTCAGTTTCTTTCACAATGGAGTCTAAGTCCAGTTTTCAGACCTGCATCAAATGCTCCGAGGCAGTTGACTTTGGTGGTTGTGCTAAGTCCTAAGTAGAAGATCTCATTTACCACCCAGTTCTAGCTTCTCTGTGTTATCCGAAGCTGCCTTATTCCTTAGAGACGTACATCCCCTCCTAGAGCCCAGCAGAGTGTAAACAAATCCCTTTCTCTCCAGGGTTCCATGAAAAGCCAAGCCATCATGCAACACAATAAAGCAAGCTGGTGAAGGTAAGAACCAATCAAAGCTCTTTGATTCCGAGACTCAGGAAAGACACTTAGGAAACCTCGTAGTAGTTCGCCAATCAGAGGGGAGAAAGCCGCCAATTAACTGGGAAGAGTACTCATTTTAGGCACTCTAAATGTTACAATTTTCAAAATGCAGCGCTTAGGGTTCTGTAGAGCTGCAATGAAGGGCGTGCTTACCTTAGTATTTACATGCTAAAGTCTGCCAAAGCATTGGACAGCACACCTTAGGAAAATTGCATGCTTTCTCAAATGATACCCACTCCTTCTCCTGCGGAAGGCCTGCAGGTTTCGAGACATGTGCGTCATACACTCTTGTAATTCCCACGAGTCTAAGAGCTTGAGGTAAAAATCTTGACAACACTCTTGCTGCACCCAATTCTCAGAACTATTGCTGCTGAGTGGCTTATCTTCTATCTTGATCACTTTCTCTGTGTGACAGTTGAATTGGGCAATTTTTGGTCAGGCCAGCTTCACATATGTTTTCTATGTTCCAGAAAGTGGAATTTGCTACTATCTGCTAATTACCTTTCCTTATTTTCTTAAAATTTTTATTAGTGTTTACTCATTGTACAAAGTGATGCATTTTGTAGTGATATTTTCATTTCTTATGCCATGTGCTTTGACTATATCCATTCTCTATCACCTTCCCACCTCCATCCCCTCTCCGCCTCTCCCAGATGTCCTCCCAAGCAACCCTCCTTCCATTTGTATTTAGCAACGCAATGCATTCTTCTTTGATAAATGATTATCCCCTTGGATTTGTTCTACTAAAACATTATTAGGTGTTTAGCTAGGTTTCCAATTATGATTTTTATTACATGTGTTCTAGTTTTTAGCAAGGTTTCAGAAATATTTAGTTATATGCCAAATTGAGAGTCCTTTCAAACAACTTACTTTTTGTCTATTGAACTGAAACAATGTCAACAAAAGCTCAGAGGTTAACCCAGAGAGGAAGGGAGGAAGGAAGGCAAGGAAGACAAGGGGATGGAGGGCAGATAGGAAGGGAGGAAGGGAGGAAGGAAGGCAGGGAAGACAGGGGAAGGAGGGCAGATAGGAAGGGAGGAAGGAGGGCAGGGAAGACGGGGAAGGAGGGCAGATAGGAAGGGAGGAAGGGAGGAGGAGGGCAGGGAAGACACGGGGAAGGAGGGCAGATAGGAAGGGAGGAAGGAAGGCAGGGAAGACAGGGGAAGGAGGGCAGATAGGAAGGGAGGAAGGAAGGCAGGGAAGACAGGGGAAGGAGGGCAGATATGAAGGGAGGAAGAAGAACAGACAGAAAAGAAGGAAGGCAGGGAGAGAAGGGAGGAAGGAGGAACAGAGGAAGGGAAAGAAGGGTATTTAAGAGTAGCTTAGGACAGTGGTAAAAATATTACTATATTAGAATTATAAATCCTTAGAGGTAAAATAGGAGCCTCAGAGGCTAACTAGTTGACTTTTCTCTACACTGCCAGAACAGAGATCTTCCCGTTTTAATAGTTAAATCTGGGATTTGACATTTAAAATCTTATATTGGGGAAAACAGTGCATTTAAAAGCATTCTTTTTGATTTTTAAACCAATGCATGAAGTGTCTTAAATATATAATTGTAATATAAGATCAGAATAGCACTCAAAATTCTATTTATGGTGCCTGCATAAATGCACTTTTAAAAACATTTATGAATATGTATTACTATTACTAATGGTGTCTCAGTTCTTTAATGAGTATTTGTGTGTGTATGTTGTGTGCGTGAGTGTGTGCATGCATGCATGTGTGGTGAATGCATTGGTGTATGTGCACAAGTTTTTCTGAGAGAGAATGATGGAACTCTCAGAGTTGACTTTATCTCTGGCATCAGCTTTGGCTAGACTAACTTTTTAAGACTTAGATGTGTTTGACCTTTTCCCTGATTGGTGATTACAGTTAATGACAAGTTAAACAGGGAGTGTGCATATAGAACTTGCTATTACAATTTAAATTCTATCCATCGTTCACCTACAGATCTAGTTGCATTTTGGAGAGCAAAAGGAAGACCCCTTGTTCTTCATAGTTTCTTAAAAATAAGACATGTAATAGGAGGGTAAGATGGGAGCATTCTCCACAGCAGAGCTCCCTGCTCATGGAAGGAGATGTTAGAGGCTGAGACAAAGAACTTTTTTATTTTATTTTATTTTATGCTTTGTCAGGCACTGAAGACACAAAACAGTAGGTAAATGCAGCCTTGGCTTGTTAAGAACTCATTGACAAGTGGAGTGAGTAGCTTTATTAGCGATATTTACAGTTTTATTCAATAAGTATTATATTATGAACATGTAGAAATAAATCTAGGCTCATGAGTGGTCCAGCATTGAATGGTGCCCAGAAGCAATGATGTGTGTCTAGCTATGAACAATGTCTTTTGAGATTTTCAGCTTGTGCGCCTTCACAAAACCAGGCCTTCTCCAATGCTAGGGGAAGGATAGTATCTAGGTTTGTTTCTTTTTCAAGTGTCTGTCTTTGTTCTCTCTTGCAAATATGAGGCCCTGAATACATAGTCAATGCCTGTTGGTTTGAGCTCAGCCAAATTTCTCAGTAGCAATAAGGAAAGAAGAGCCTTGCTCAGGACTCTGAGTATTACTAACTGATTCAACCAGTTCTTCTTAGGCAGATTTTCACATTTGTGGGAAGTTAAGCCTCTGCTCCCCTGTCCCGTCAGCATGTTCCATCCCTAAGATGTTCACACTAGTCTTCCTTTCTTCTTCATGTCTCAATTATAAGCTTTCTGGCATTTGCAGTCTCTGTTTTTAGTGTTCTGTTAAGTATAGTTATCACCAGCTGTGTTATTCATTCCCTATGCATTTGATAACAACCTAGAGTTTAAGTGACAGAACAGATACCATTTAGATAAACAATCTGTTTTTGAGTAGAACTCCCTTAGAGACTCCAAAAGAGGGATTCTTTGATTCCAGTTTGTCTTCGTTTTTAGCCTGTCCAGTGTCTATTGTTTTGGGAAATAAATGAGGAAAGTGTCCATTTGATGGGCAGTGAGTTAATTTGTCTCTGAGGGTTCTGCAGTTGAACGTTTACTTTGGGAATGCCCTGGGTTCTAAGTGTTTCCTCCAGTGTCCATAGGAGTAGAGTGCTAACTTGGTGCTATGAAGCACTGAGCTGGGGTGATGGAAAGACACTGGCTACTAGATTAGCTTATAAGAGTTTAGTTCATATTGAATGTAGTTAAAACAGCATGCATTTCTGACAGGATAATTTTCTCCTACTATAATTTTACCTACTTGTATTTTCAACTGCATCTGTAAACAGGCTGAGTAGGCTAACCCAGGAACTTAACTAGCACTGAGAATAGTGTTTCCATGGAAATATAGATTATTTTGCATTTCAAACAATAGCATAGTGAATGAACTTTTGGGACACAATCTTTTTGTAGGTTAAGGATTTCCCATGTTTACGTTTTTATCATTTCCTTTTGCCTGCCTTCCCATTGCCTCCCTCCAACCCTGAGGTCTAATGGTGGCTGAATATGATTGCAAACTCACTCCTTTGTCATTCTTCCTTTCCAGGAGCCAGGACTGAAATAGCTTGATAGAGCATAATGGGAAATGGAGATTATAATAGCTACACATCTCCCACATTTCAACAATGATAGAAAAATAATTGAGGCAATATTTCTGAATACTAGGAGGAGATGCACTGTATAGAAATCTGAATGTCATTATCGCCCCATAGGTTGTACAAGAAAGAAAATGTAAACACCATTATGGTTCACCGCACTCCTCTCATCCCAGACAGAGTGACCTTTCAGAGCCCTTTATTCTGAAAAAATCTAACTGGCTATTTCTCAAATACCTGCGGGTGGTGGCTTCTATAATCACATTGCTTTCATACCTGCGATGTACGTAGCAACCCCCCAAATAATATTTATTTGTACATTTAATAGTTATAAAAATGACTTCTAACCCTTGGGGGTATAATCCTCAAAAGCAAGCAATCTACTTTCAGATAAGAAGCTAGTGAAAATGGAAAGTTTGTTGATTAAAAAACAAACAAACAAACAAAAAAGACATTTTGTCACATGAAGAGGGTGGCTCCACAGCAGCGAAGAGATTCACAAAACTCTCCTGACTGTTTCCTGCATGATCCTCTGACACATGTGACCATCCCCAGGGAATACTAACAAGCGGGATCCACTTAACATGTCCCCATCTGCCTTATTCTTCCTCCCCAATGAGACGCAACAGCAAGGCTCTAGTGAAGGCTAGTGAGGAAGAAAATAAAAGCTGAAAGTTCTAATCAAAACTCTAATCAGAAAGATGACAACTGGTGAAGATTATTAAATTCTCTTTGCTCCCTTGATGAATTTAATAAAGAACTAATCAAAGATCATTAGAAGGCCTTTGTGCCTGGCTTACACTGTAACAGGATTGCAATCTGAACTTGTGTTTTTGTGGGCTTTCAGGATTGGGTTGGACATGTAAATACATTAAAAACTATAGATGGTTAGACAGTTTTTAGTATTTTTAATGTACAAACCCATGAAAATGTATAAGCTATTTATTGTGCTCATTCTCTCTACTAACTAAAAATATAGAGGATTTTGATTTTGATCTTTACTAATTAGAATTTAAAAATTTTGTGTCAGTGTCTAGCTCTATTTTTTCTAATGATCTTTGATTAGTTCTTTTCTTAAATTAACAAGAAAATAAAAAATGGTGTCATTTAATTTCCAGAGCATAAAAATATGTAAATAACTCCATAACTACTGGAGCCACTGGAAATTTATAGAAAATTATGGTAATAGCTGAAGAGGTTCCTTATTCTCCCTCCCCATTTCTGAGCATTTGCTTAATGCTCCTTATTTTCAAATGATCTCCCTTTTTCAAATGATCTCCTTCCAGCTACATTTTATGCATTATGTTTTCAGTGTTGCATTTTCAGTGTCTCATACACTGTGCACTTCGCTGTTGCTTCTCATGACATCTGTGTTCCACTGTATTCTCATAACATCTGTATTCTACTGTATTCCACTGTATTCTTATGGCATCTGTGTTCCACTGTGTTCTCATGACATCTGTGTTCCACTGTATTCTCATGACATCTGTATTCCACTGTATTCTCATGACATCTGTGTTCCACTGTGTTCCACTGTATTCTCATGACATCTGTATTCCACTGTGTTCCACTGTATTCTCATGACATCTGTATTCCACTGTATTCTCATGACATCTGTGTTCCACTGTGTTCTCATGACATCTGTGTTCCACTGTG